>LBNU01004081.1:19102-46800 GCA_014162995.1 Artemisia annua | reverse complement strand
TCATTCGAAAATAAATGCGAGTAAAAGTGGGGCTATAAACTCACCTCGAAATAGCAAGCAATCAATACACGAGTAAGCAAAGAAAATTCGGCTAAGACTTCACAGCAACTATTGACTTGGCACGACCTATTCAAGTATATATACTTTCGCTCAATACCACTTCTTAAAATAATTATACTCCCAATAATCCCAATGGGTTTCCTTTTACTTTCCAAATAATCCTTTCTTTCTTTGAAAATGCTTGTTATCGCTTGGTATCATTTTGGTATCCTTTGGTATCGAAGTGAGGATTCTAGAGACAAAGTCTCGACTCATTGGCTATAAGCCAAATATACTATCCATAACAATCACATACGGCTCAAAACAAATAATAAGTCCACATAGCATATAACCACATATAACGCACATACTAAGACATATAGCACATAGTTGTCAAGGTCAAATGATATGCCTTCATAAAATAAATAAGTCGTCTCATGAAGGGTCGATGGCCTATCAAATTCGTCAACTTGATAAGTCCAACCATTCACGTATTACTTATGTACTCATCAAGTTATATCACGTACGTACAAGTCATAGGGTGGACTTCTCGTCAATTTAGTTGTATAATATTACTATTGGGCCCTTATTGGACTCGTCAGCCCAATAAGTCCAACGATAATACTACACGACTTATTAACGTTAACTCAATCCGAAACTTTACTACAATGGGTCAAATCACATATTACTCGATAACGTCGGTTTGAATCTAGTTATATAATGTACTCGAATATTTAATAGTCCATGCCGAAAGAATTATTTGCTTTCGGGATCCGTTATGGTCCGTACGTCCAAATATTTCCTTCATCGTTTATGGTTCTTATTCGTTAGTTATGTTTTAATAAGGCGTCGATAAATATTAATTTTTAACGATTAATAGTTATCGTTGCGTTATTATTATTATTCGTTTATTACATCACTTAGTTATTATGTAAGTTAGTATATGTACATACATATATATGTGCTAGCAATTATATATATATACGTACACTTCCAAACTTACTTAATATTTAAGTTCGTTGAAATAAACGATTTCTAACGAATCATTACATATTCAAGTCCACGTGTCCGAGTCATGACCTCTCGTCCACATAACTACTCAAAGTCCAATGTCCAAATGAAATCGGCATCGTCAAAGTCAATCAAGACTAAAAAGTCAAGATGACCTCAACATGCACAAACAATAATCACACAAAATATATAAGTCCCGATGTCCAATAATACTCCAAACACCAATCAATTCGAGGTCGTCTACGACACTCGTTCTAATCCTATCTCCGTTCCACTAAAAGTATTCAACCTTATAACTCCGGAAATTCGATCCAAACACAAGGAAACAAACGTTAGTTACAAGTGAATATATATACACTTAGTCACGTATTTCACCAAAATAATACACATAACCACAAAATACTCGTTTTCACATAAAACTATATTTTCCGTTACCAAATATACGTATTACTCCCATTTACCTCAATGTTTCACATAATTCACGTAATACACATAAACATATACCACAAGCATACTAGTCACAATATTCCACATTTTACCAATGTTTTCCGACAACTTAACCATTTTACCACTTTCAAGTGTATATCCCGACACAATTCTACATATTACCATATTCGTCACAAATTCGCATAACGCGCCAAAACGAGCTACTAAATCATACACGTACCAAGTAAATAACCACAAAATGACCACAAGGACTAACCCGTGCCCACTAGGCCACGGCTACCTTGGGTAGCGAGCCCAAACCTTCGGCCAAGGGCCTTAGGTGCTCGACTTCACAACCAAACACTCCCTAAACTTACCAATCTTGTTCCAAACACTACCAAATCATTACCAAATCATGCTAGGAACATACTACAACAACCAATATCATCAAAATGGGTCAAAACCCCAAAAACAATAATGGGTCGTGGGTCAAACCCACGGTTTGACCACAAATCCGAATCCAAATCACTTCTAAACGATACCAAACTTGTTTCTCTTATGTTTTTATTAACCAAAACGTATTAAAACATCAAAACCCACTTAGTTTTACCCAAACTTTACAAGAATTCGTGGGTTTGACTTGTAACAAAGTCAAACCTTCAAGAAATACTTACCACTTTACCTTTTCTTCAAACCAAACAAGATTTCAACAACAAAAGTGATGAAAACAATAATAAACCCCACGAATTTAAATGGGTTTTAGGGTTTTGGGTCGTTTTGATGTATAAAAATTATATAGGGATGATTGGAAATGGATGGGGATTATGTTTTTGAGCTTGGATTATAAAAAAAATGAATGTGTGTGTGTGTTTGGTGTGTGGCCGGCGCAAGAAGAAGGAGAAGAAGAGGGTTAGGGTTTGTTTTGGGTGAAAATGATATAAGAGTGGATTATCTAGTTGTATGTTTGAGCAATTGGCAAAAATGGTCCCCTTAGTTGTTAGTTTTAGAGTTTAGTTGAACTAGGGAGCCCAAAACTTTTATTTTTCTCAAACTTACCCCAAAACATATTTTTGAGTTCATAAGTCTAGCCGGTAGCCACCAAATTCGTTTTTAAGTACACACCACGTGTTTTACAATAAATTCCCCAATATATTTCCAAAAGTTCTTTTAAATAATAGACCCAATTAAAAACATATTTTTACGACTCGGGTAAACTAAGTGAATTTTTATGTCAAAAGATTCTCAATCGTTACTTGTCCAAAAATACGTTTCATTAGGATTTCTAGTGCCAAAGTCAAATAGTGCCTAACGCGAAGTACTCAAATAGCCTAATTATTACTCAAAACGATAAACGTTTGATATATATTCAACTTTCCAATCCAAATTTCTCAAAATTACTCAAAATCATTTTACTTCAATACTCGGGTTTATAAAAATAGTAATGCGGAAGTTTTTAAAAGACACCCAAATTTACCAGTTGTCACAATGGACGTCCGAGCGCAAAGGACAAAAAGAAAAACACACAAACCAGTTTATTCCACCAACTGTAGATCCTCATCGCCAAAGTTAGTTAGGATCTACAAAAGTCCAAGACTTGAACCAAGAACTTGCGAGACACAGTTCATACGTGAGGCAAACGCCTCAAAGCAATAGTTTGATTGATCTAATTCCAAATATTTTCCATCCTTACATCACAAGTATAAATAATGTCAAAGGTGATGAAAATTATGGATTTCTGTCAGTTGTTGTCGGTCTTGGTCGGGAGCAAAATATGTGGTCCGTAATTCGACAACATTTGTTGCAAGAGTTAAGGTATCACGAGCTAAATTACACGGAGATATGGACTAGTTAATACTTTGAATACGTTTGGAGGACCCTGAATTTTTCGGGAAGAAGATTAGCGCCAAGGGAATAATGGATGTCTATGTCAGACACATGGTTGGTTATTGCTTCACTCTGTAACCGGTCAGTTATATTAATATCGATGGCGAAATGCTACATGTTTTCCGCTTTGGTCCGGTCCAGATGAGTCTGAAGCAAATGGTTGCATTGTAGTTGCACGTGTGAATAATGATCATTTCATTAATCTAACACTACAAGAATTATGACCAATTCCAAAAAATCACCTGCAATGGAGGAGGTACGCAAGTGAGATCGCATCTGCATTGGAAGACCTATATTTAAGTCGACGACTCATGTTTGCTGAATATATTCATAATCAAAGACAAATGTAAAATTTCCGTTAACGTAATTATGACTCTCTAATTTATAAAGTTATTACACCGGCCACAACACACCATTATATTAATACCCATCACCGTCACCAAAAACCACCAACCGTACACCACCACCTCAATACCCTTCACCACCCCATACATCCACGCCACCAGATTTGCCACGACCAACGAGCCACCAGATCTGCCACCACCAGCCGCCAACAGATCTGCTACACCGTCGTCACCTGCCACCACCACTAGCCATCGTGGAGCAAAAGCTATATATCTTGAAAGTCTCCAAACTTGCTTGATTTCCAATAAAAGCAACAGCTATATATCCAAAAGAAAATCTCACATACTTCTTGACAGTCTCATAGAAATTAAGAGCAGTCTATCATTAGCCAAATGATTGGTATCCATACATCATTACAGATGGTTTGCTTTATAATTTATTTTGGTTACGAGAATACAAGACGGTTTTTCAAAGGATCATGCCCTATGTAGATTCTCCTTTATGAAAGCCAAAACAGTAGATGTTAATTCCTCTCGGTGTTTGTTGTAGCAATGATCAGCACCTTCAACGATTTGTAATTTATGGTTGGGTACTTGGGTATGATCTTGGCAAACTCTAAACCATCTTCAACTAGAATGATTTCATCTTCTGATCCTTGTTTGCACCAAGTACCCATGAGCTCTCGTAAAGTTTGCGCCAAACACATGCATCATAACGATTCAATATGTGCCGTTTTATCTGGACGAATTATGACAATGTGGTGCATGACCAAAAGAACATCATCAATAACTCAGTACATTTGTTCACAAAATGATGTAATAGTAGTGGTTTATGTGGTACAAGTTCATGAGATTAATAGATTATACTCCATCAAACATATATAATTTAGGAAAATGTTAAGTGGACCTAATAAGTAGACCTAATAATAGACCTAATGCATAAATGACTTGTATAATGATGCATTGTACAAGTCATTTTATGCATTAGGTCTATCTTTAGGTCCATTTATTAGGCCTATGTATCATAGCTCATTTATCCATGGATCACTAATTCATACACCAATGCAAATATTTTGCTTTATTATTTATTTAGTTAATTCAGAGAGCACAACACGGTTCTTCAAAGAATCACACCCCATGCATATTGTCCTTTATGAAAGCCAAAACAGCTGAAGCTAACTCGTCTCGGTGTTTGTCGTAGCCATGGTTAGCCCCTTCAATGATTTGTAATTTATGGTTTGGTATGATCTTGGCAAACTCCAAAGCATCGTCAACAGGAATGACTTCGTCTTCTGATCCATGGACAGTCAACACCTTGCAATCTTTGTCAATTTTAAGTCCCGCTTCATGTCTTTAGGCGTTCGAATATACTTTCCTCCGTCGCACGAAACGACACGTCTCCTATATAAGCATAATATTAGTTGTAATTCTATATAAAGTCACCTGTGGTGTATGATAGGAAAGTCGGGCGGGTTGGGTAACCGGTTAAAACATGTTTTGTTTTGGTGCAGGTCGACACACAAACACCTTTTTGTCCGCTTTTAAAAAATATGAAATCAATTGTCACCTGAATGTTTGCATACATTAGTTTACAAGGTTGTAAGCATTGAAGATACGAGGTATGTGATGTTCGACCTGTTTAACCCGTCCGCCCATTTGACCCAATTCTCTAAGTTTCTTAATTTGAGCCATTGATACGCTTGGGATACATAATAACCCACTCATTCATAAATCAATAGTTAATTGCCACCTCTAATAATGAACGAAGGTTGACCTGTTTTCGATTTGATGTCAATAAAGCCGTCTTTTTTCGCTCTTTCCAAATAGTCTTTTCCCAAACGCTCCTCAATGCCCCTATCCATCTTATACCGACCAGACACATTGACAATAAGTGGGATATCGTTATGTAAATATGCGTATAAGACCACCACATTACCACCTGCAAAAACATATTATGATTTATGATGCACATAAAACTCAAAGCTTGTTTGACCTTAAGAAGTCAAACCACCCATATTAGACTTGGCGAAACAGTCGCAAAATGTGATACCTTTACTGTGTCCAAGAATTGCACTTATAACACGATTCGTAGCTGTGAAGTGTTGGACTACTGCATGCAAATCATTGACCTCCTTACGATAGTTACCAAATTCAAATGTGCCTTCACTTTCCCTGAAAATCAGCAATTGCTTAGCGTACAAACAAGAGAGAAGATAAAAATTGACTCTAACAAATTGTTTTTATTCATAGCATGACTTTTGAGTTCTTGAAACCACGAGGAACCATTCCATCCTTGATGACTTGATGTTGATAATTAGTCTATTTCACCTCAAAAAGTGTACTAATTTTCCTTAAAGATGACAAAACAACATGCATCGTGTAACCCCAAATTTCTTTGTAGTACATATGTAAAAATAGAAACTTGTTGTAATGCTGCATGCCCGTAATAAATCGATATGGTATGGACTTACCCATTCCCTGAGAAGTCAAAGCGAAAGGCACTGATCCCCTGTTTTTCCAATGCAACCGCAAGTTCCATCATCATACTATACTCCTGGAGACAAGAACCCATTCACAATGAACCACCCAAAGAAACAAAGCAAAACTATCTGTGTTACACCCAAAATTCAACTTCGGGTAGTAATTTTGTTGACTTTCTGTTATTGGCATGTGCGTGTCATGAAATAAAAACTTGTGAAAACAAATTATATACCTTTGTGCATTGGAAGCCATGGCACAAGATTACAATCTCTTTGGAGCCTGTTTCATGTAACAAACCCACAAGTTTCTCACCGCTTTTGTTTTGTATAATTATTTTCTGTTGTTCAGTCCCTGAAACAATGACGCAATTTCAATTGTCTTATATGCGAATTCACAGATCTTACGGTATGAAAATGAAGTTAATGAACTTTGACCTCCGAAAAAAAATATGGGGGTTGTTTGGCATTGTGTTTTGAAAGTCATTATGTGACGTGTAAAATCACTTTTAACAAAACGGACGACTAGAGAACAGTGTTTGGATGTACATTCAATACTTGAGGTTCTAATAACCACATAATTAATCTGTTAAGGGTTTGACAAATTCTGATTATATATCGACATACGTGTATATGGCCTCTAGAGTAACCAGAGAATCTAGATACGCTTGGTTGCAAGTTTGCAGCTACTCATTTAACTGATTACTTGAATCAAATTCATTACACGCTAACACTAGAAACTGATTATCTACGACTCAAAAACGCAATCATATAATCACTTTTTTAGCAGTTACCACAAAGGCAAACATGAATAACTTTAACGTCAAAGGGGCTAATAGGGTGTTCGGGATTGCTTATTCTAAAGTGCTCCTCTGGTTCGAAAAAAGGCAGATACCAACTAAGGCTAAGTTGAAGTGCCTATTCGGTATAATATAAGCAGATAAGCTGTTCCCAGTAGAGTATTTGGGATTGCTTATCACCACAATAAGCACTAGATACAAAAAAAAGCATAAAATTACAAAATCATAACTTTTAATCCAAGAAATGAAAAGGGTTAGTACATATGATCAAATCTTATAATGGGTCAATCTTCAAATCACAGATTAACCCAAAAAAGCATCAAACTTTATTAAAAAAAAAAAAAAAAAAAAAAAAAAAAAAAAAAAAAAAAAAAAAAAAAAAAAAAACACATGGGTATAAATAAAGATCGCCAGAAAATTGACCTGAGTTTTCCTGGTGGTTTCCGCCGGCGGCAGTGGGGGTGGTGGAATCTCCAGTGGCCATTTTCAGATGAAAGTGTGTAGTGCTACTGAGAGTGTACTGTCGTAGTGATGATTGTTTAAGTGATGAATTTGATAAAGTAGGGGGTTTTGTGATATTAATGGAAGTGGAGGGTAGAAAATGAAACTTATGAATCAATGTCACCATTTTTTAGTATGATAAACAATGAATTGTGATTGTAATAACAAAGTTGAAACTTGAAAGTTGAAAGGGTATAAATGAAGATAAAGTAAAGTAACTCTATTATTGTCTTTCACGGGTTATGGGTCCAATACGTCTTTCACGATGTATGAGGAAGTTGAGATGTAGATAGTCTTATCTTTACTTAAGGTAGAGAGTCTGCTTATGGTTAGAAGTAGAAAAGGACATTCGGCCTTCATTTCGGTAAAGTGTGAAGACCCAAAATAGAATGTACATAGACATACATCGGCTATGTTTGACGAAATTAGTTAAGAGCAAGGAGCTCAAGCTTACACATTTGCGCCAAACACACGCATCATAATGATTCAACATGTGGTGTTTTATCTGGACGAATTACGACAATGTGGTGCATGACCAAAAGAACATCATCAATAATTTATCCATGGATTCATTAATTCATACATCAATGCAAATATTTTGCTTTATTATTTATTTAGTTAAATCAAAGAGCACAACATGGTTCTTCAAATAATCACACCCTATGCATATTGTCCTTTATGAAAGCCAAAACAGCAGAAGCTAACTCGTCTCGGTGTTTGCCGTAGCCATGGTTAGCCCCTTCAATGATTTGTAATTTATGGTTTGGTATGATCTTGGCAAACTCCAAAGCATCTTCAACTGGAATTACTTCGTCTTCTGATCCATGGACAGTCAACACCTTGCAATCTTTGTCAATTTTAAGTCCCGCTTCATGCATGTTCGTGTTCAGGCGTTCCAATATACTTACCTCTGTTGCACGAAACAACACTTTTCCTGTATAAAACAGAAACATAGTTGTAATTCTACATGAGTCACCCATGGTGTGTCATCCTAGTAAATGGTTAACCTGTTTTGGATTTGACATCAATATAACCATCTCGTTTCGCTCTTTCCAAATAGTCTTTTCCCAATCGTTCCTCGACGCCCCTATCCATCTTATAACGACCAGACACGTTGACAACTATTGGGATATCATGATGTGAAGATGCATATAAAACCACCGCATTCCCACCTACAAAATAAGAAAATATTAGCTTTAGGTCTACCTTATCAGCTCTAAAACTCAAACGTATGTCTGTATTTAAGAAAATTCAACAATATTATTGAGTTTCCTTTTTATAGATATTAAAAGTCAAAGACTTGGAGCTTGTTTGACTTTCCAGTAGTCAAACTAGCTAAAATAGCATACCTTTACTATGTCCAAGAATTGCACATATAACACGATTTGCTGCAGTGAAGTGTTGGATCACTGTGTGTAGGTCATCAACCTCCATACGATAATTACCAAATTGGAATGAGCCTTCACTTTCCCTGAAATACAGAAATTGCTTATAATCATAGGGATTTATGAGATAAAAGATACATTTTGACTTGAGAGTTTAAATATTACCATTCCATTAGAAAGTGGAAAATAAATTTAAAACATGATTTATAATAACTTCCTTTTCTATTTATAGCAACTCTTAAGTACCAAGTAATTAAGATTTTTCTTGAAATTAAGAGGACTCATACCAGCTTTAAAGTTGGCAATTAGTCTATTTGACTACAAAAGTCAAAGGTTATCGCTTTCCTTTTCAAAATGCATTGTGCAACACTAAGGACTTACCCATTCCCTGAAAAGTCGAAGCGAAAGACACTGATCCCTTGTTTTTCCAATGCAAAAGCGAGTTCCACCATCATACTGTATTCCTGGAGACATGAGCACGTTCACATTATAATCATTTCAGCTTAAAATTATACTTTGGTGCACTATATTTGTTGTTTATCTAAAACAACGACACCAAAAGTGATTTAAACTTTAGAATAAACCTTTGTGCATTGGAAGCCATGACACAAGATTACAATCTCTTTTGAACATGTTTCATGTAACAAACCTACAAGTTTCTCACCGGAATTGTTTTGTATAGTTATTTTCAGTTCAATCCCTGAAACACATACAATAGTTAAAAGATCAATAACTAGAAAAACAATCTCATAGAAACTTGTTATGCTTTTCGAAAATGTAGAATAAGTAACTCACATTGGTTACTCAAAACTGCTTTGGGATAAACAATCACAATTTCTAAACACCCTCAAAAAGCATATTAACAGTTGCAATAAGCATCCCACACACCCCAAATATATTCCGATTACTTCATGGTTTATGAATTATGATGTCAAAGTACTAATCTTTATGACATGACATAAACATTATAATAAGCACTGGAATTTGCATTTGGGGTGGCCAGGAATGGGTTCAAAAACGGTCACGGATACTCCGGCTAGTCCGCGTACATCTGAGTCAGAGACTCGCCCTCTCCATGCAACCTTAACTATGAAAACCTCATCCTTTACAAGAATTTGCATTTGAAACATACTAAACAAACAGAGATTTAGAATTTCTTTAAAAAAAAAATATTAAAATTTACTTTTTGCTATTTGTAAGCTATGTTTAATAAACCAAAAAAAAGTGCAATCAAGTGTAGTACATCTAGTTTGTTAGGAGTAGTAAATTTTGGAGTGGGTGGTTATTTTGAACCTACAACAATATATGCATGTTAGAATTTCTGAAACGTAGCACTTATGGGTACCTTTAGCATTTTCCAAAAAAAATGAGACATAACTTTTAATCCAAGAAATCGAAAGGGTTAGTACATATGATCAAATCATGTAATGGGTCAATCTTCCAATCACAAATTAACCCAAAAAGCATATAGCTTTGTTACAAAACTGAAGTGGGTATACTTAAAAATTACCGGAAAACTGACCTGGGTTTTGCTGGTGGTTTACAGTGGTGATGGAGTCTCCGGTGGGCATTTTCAGATGAAACTGTGTTGTGCCACTGAGAGTGTGTAGTGATGATTGTTTGAGTGATAAATATGATAAACTAGGGGGTATTGTGATATTAGTGAAAGTGGAGGTTGGTAAATGAAACTTATAGATCAATGTCAACTAGCAAGTGTTGTGTTGTTCAGACAAACTATGAGAAGTGTTTGTGGTCATATGCTGACTTTTTATGCTCCTAAATGAATGTTTTTTACTTTTTTGAATGTGGATAATTTAAGGAAATATTTGGTGAAAAGATGTTGCACAACAAAGTGTTTGAATTAGCTTATGTTGTTTCAAAACTTAATAAGTTAGTTTAAGTATTTAACAATTTCAGTTAATGCTACTATAAGGATTGAGAAATGACATGCTTGCGTATTGGTAAATTGGGTCAGTTAATTGGTGCTTTTAAAAAATACTTCATGAGTTTAATCTCAACCGATTAAAAAAATAATTGAATAAATGTTCATTGTTATCTAGAGATATCTCTTTAGGAAAGGTCAGTCTAAAAGGACAGAAGGATCAGGATTTCCATGCTGATCTAAGTTTCTTTAGAGTTTATCCTCAAATCACATAAACTATGTTTTGGTATATGTAATCTCAATAACAATGTATTACTTCTATGTAAACTTTCATACATTTCAATAATACAAATATTGGGTTCGAACCTTAACCATAATCTGTAAACTAACAATTTACACCTAAAAAAGGGTTGTATATTGACTTGATTCAAGAAAATGAAGCTACCAGTATCGGGATCGAACCTTAACCATTATCTATAAACTAACAAATTATACCTTTAAAAAGTTGGTTATTGACTTGATCAAGAAAATGTATTTGTTAACCATCATGACACCATCAAGGAATTCATCATGGTAGTTTCTTATTAGGCAGTATAAAATGTATATCATAATTATATGAAAAACTGTGTTGCCAAAATCAGTCAGCCAATATCGGAACATTGTAGCTTTGACACATTTACTTATAAATATTGAGTTTCTGTTCAAACAATAGCCGATATATACCGAGAAGCCAAGTAGAGGTATTCAAATTTGATTGGAATTCATATTAGCCGAAGATTAGTCCCTAATTTCATAAATATACAAGACCAAATGAATAATCCTCTGACTTTTGAAACAAAAAGAATAATATGTAATGCATAAAATCATAAAATGTGCCATTGGTATGTAATCTTGGTTAATTCGGTACATATATTAATGATAATGTCCAGACACAAGAATATTAAACTAACAAAGGCTTAATACCATAGTGCATGACATACAACACAAAACAGGTCAAAGTTTTAACAGTCACAACCTCAATGACTAAAACCTACAGCAAAACAAACTAATATCAGTCTTGACAAACAAGTCATTCCACATGCGGATTTTAGGTTTAAACATTTCTATCGTCTCAATCTCTTCTTTCTTGTGCTTATTCTTCATTTTAGTCATTTCCTCATCATGTAATTACATCAACGACTCAATAATGATTAACAAATGCAGTGCAAAAGAATTAAATAAAAAAGATTAACAAATTCAGAGGGTGGTCGTAAGAAAGGTGGAAACATATATTTGCCATTTAAAAACTGACAAATTAAATGTTCTGTCAATTATAAAGATTATTAAATTCACGAAGTGCCATGGAATGTACACAGCTTATATCTGTGATCTACATTTACTAGTAATTTCAGACTATATTTTCCCGTGTCTTCAAACTAGTTCATTAACTTTCAGTTTCCATCATAAGTGGCAAAATGGGCTGGGTCAGGTGTAAATGGGTTTCGGGTGTAAACCGGTTCGCGTCTGGACGACTCATTTGGGAGCACGGGTCTAACTGGGTCCGATTACATAATTTGTATGTTTTGTACATTCCTCTTCCTGCTGGTGGTTTTTCTGTGTATTAAGTTATCAAGATATTTGCTGTTGGTATACATGGCTACATCACACAACTACGACTTACTAACCAAACAAATGTGAAAACACTCTAATGTGATTATTGAATATGTTTTTCAAATACTACACTTTTTAAAATAGATTTTAAATCAACTGTGGTCTAATTGAAAGCTCGTAAACCATATAACTCGTGCTAAACAGATGATAGAAAGCATGCAAAACAGATGATAGAAAGCATGCAGTTGATAGAATTTCACAATCACGATATTCCAAGACAGCAAAAACTTCCAAAGTAAGACACTCTCATTAAAAAAAAGTAATACAAAACAATATTAAATGAAAAAAACAATAATTCTGCAAGTAAAAGACGAAGAACATACATACCAACGTTTCAAAGTTGAAACTCTGGACAAGTGAGGGCCAAAACAGTACGATCATAATCACTACAGGTAACCCAAACATACCTTAGAGAAGGTATGTTAAACACAGAGCCGGCAACAGCTTGTTCGCTAAAGGGACAACCTCTCAGTTTTAGCTTTCTTAATTTTGGGCACCCTTTTGATAACTTCACAAGTCCTGCATCAGATTTTCCTATATGAGTAAGAGATAGGAATCTCAAATTACGCCCATACTTCCAGATGTATTCCAAACCTACATCCGTCAATCCTCTACGCCAAAGAGTGATATCTAGCCTTTTGAGTTTTCTGCAACCCATTAGCATAGCCCGAATCCCATTGTCTAGGGGTAGATCTGTTATCCCACGTTTCTCAACCAAGTTCACACGGAACTTACGTAGATTCTTCAAATGAGTTCCTACACACTTGATAGCTTCATTTAAAATATCTCCAAGTCTAACCTTTAAACACTCCAACTTAGTACATCCTTTCGCGAGAGCAATTAGTCCGACAGTCCCACGTGGGTCACAAGCCCAATATGGGTAAGTTTGCGCAATTTCTTGCAAAACTTACCAATAACTTGCAATCCCCTGTCTCCACATACATCCTCGGTATATAGAACTTCCAAATCAGGACACCTCTTAAACAATAAACACTGGCACTCACAATTCAAGAATAAATATGCAAGTTTCAATTTCCTTATATGATTCAGAAAAGGGAGTACTATTGAATATGGAGTTACTGGCAAATCCTTTATACTTAATGAACACATATTTTGGGGAAACTGGAAACCAACAAGCTCGTTCTCCTCACTACAAATATATCCACCAAATTGTTCCAACCTAACAGCATATCTAAAGGCATCTCCTAGTTTACTTAGATAGCATGCTCCAATCTTCAACGATGTTACTGAGTTGCAACAGTTTTTTGCAAGAAATGTAAGAGCTTCTTCATCAGAAATATACGTATTCGTAGCATGTAACCTTTCCAAAACCATGCTATTCAATGCCAATTGATATGACCAAATCCCATCTTTCGGATTTACATAATTACAATATTTCAAACACAAAGTTTTCAATTGGTTACAATAGTAAAAGACATGCCTTAATCCATCCGTGGAAAACCCTTTACACTTATTAATCTTCAAACTTATTAAATCCTTACCACGTGTTGTCACCAATTTCTCAAGGTCTTCATCATGAACAACCAGACGACGGATATAAAGTTCTTTCAAACACCTAAACTCAAGAGCTAGTTGTTCAATCCATGGGGTGATTCGCATATCATCATAAATTGTTTGATCATGATCAGATAGGAGACCTTTAAGTGTTAACGACTCAATGTACGGGAATCTTTTACTAAAAAAGGCAGGGTTTGGGTAGTAACGTGTGTGAACGGCTACTCGCTTACGCGTAATGCCATCAGTCGCATAACACTTACGGGAAACTAATGAAACAGAGTTTCGGTCCTCAAAATTATGTATATAAGGTATGACTAAGTCCAACACTTCCTCCCCCACTTTGGTTTTTTCGGGCATGTGTTTTGGAGTGTTTTTGGTTGGTGCCATTAAGGTTTCAAAATGCAACTATAAAACGAACTTGTAACGATTAATAGGCGCTATCTATTAAAATGCACAAGTTCAATGAAATAAAGGCTAACTACTTGTGAAACCCTTTTTCATCTTACAACAATCAATAGCATGGCCTAATCAAAACCCCATAAGAATACAACACTTAAGTCAATGGGACATTTTATCAAACACAAATGACCCAAAACCAAGCTTCTGTTCCTATGCAATTCTTGAAACTGAAAAGATCAGAGTATTGAAAATGATGCCTGATCTTTAAGGGTTTTTTTTTTTTTTTTTTTTTTTTTGACAGATAATTGTGTGTGCGTGTTTTTGATGGTGTAATTAGTGTGTGTGAAATGAAATGAAATGAAAGCAATGGTTACCGAATGGTGATAGAGAGGTTTTCTAGTTTTGGATTTTATTTATTTTTTTGGTTTTTAGTTTTTGGCAATGTTTTAAAAACTGGTTTTCTAATTGACCCAGTTAAGCCATTGGATCACGCTTCAATCAAGTTTTTTGCTCAAAATCAGCTTCCGGTCACCCGATCAGTTTACGGTTTAATTGGTTCAACTGATCGAGTCAACACGGGTTTAAAAACACTGGTTTTTCATTATTCTGAAAAGCACGGTTTCTTCAGTTATGGTTATATGCCTTTGTAGTTCAATATTCTTGGTTTTGGCTTAGCAAATTATCAAGCATATGGGAATTAACAAATATTACATTACAATGCTACATTTTGTGATTTTATGTTTTAAGTGTGAATTTCTTTACTAGAAATGTTGAGGATTATTCGTTGTATGATTTGAAATTCGGGACTTTTCTTTGGCTGATAAACAAAGGTGGAATACCTTGTCTTGGCTTATCGACATTTGCACAAAATGCCTATAAACTTGATCGACTATTATTTGAACACAACATAATATCCATAAGTAACCGAGTCAAAGCTGCGACATCTTAGCATTGGTTGATCGATATAGGTAATATGAGATTGGATGGCTTCATGATGGTTAACAACTACATTTGCTCGAATCAAGTCAATATCCAACATTTTGAAGGTATATTTTGTTAGTATATGAATTATGGTCGAGGTTTGAATTCAATATTTGTATGATTGGATGTATAAAAATTTGTTGAAATCTTTTAGAAAAAATAGATAGTTATTGAGATTAAATAAACTAAAACATTGTCATATGTGATTAAGGATAGTTTCTAAAAAACTTAAATCTGCAGAAAAAAGTATTGTCTCGTTTAGGATTGAACACGCAATACCTTAATAGCCAAGAAGTTACTTATACCAAGCATGTTTTTTTTAGTCGCTTTACTAGCATTACTTGGAATTATCAAACACTTAAACCAACTTATAAGTTTATTACGTTTTGAAACAACATTTGTGCATTGTGTTCTCAAACAACATAAGCTTATAAACTTCTTTTGTAAATAAGCTTAGATGATCAAATAAGCTAAACCAAACACCTCTAAACTAATAAGTTAATTTGAAACATCCTTTTACCAAATATTTCTTTAAAGTAAACACACTTACAAGAAGAAAAAAAAAAACATTTAGGAATTGTTTGGTATGAGGTTATTGAACTCTTAGACTAGAAGAAAACCTAAAAACCAGTGTTCTAAAAGGCGCGCCAAGGCGTCGCCAAGGAGTCGCCAAGGCGTGGCCTCGGCGCCACGAAATGCACCAAGGCATGAGGTCTAGGCGTCGTGTGAAAAGGCGTGAAATAAGGCGCGAAAAGGCGTGCAAAGGCGCGCCTTTTTGGTAAGGCGTGGCGCCATTTTTAGAAACATTTAGGGGATTTATGGATTTGGGCTTGAATTTCAAGTATTTGGGTTATTTCTTTCTTGGGCCTCGTAATTTCAAAACTTAATTCCTACTTGGGCCTCGTATTTGGGCCTGGCTATTTGGGATTTGGGCTTTAGTATTTGAAATTGCTCTTATAAAATGATATAAAATTATAAATACATAAATTTATAAATATTTTGTTGCCGCATTAAGCACGCCTTAAGAAACGTCATGGCTTCGCAAAAGCGCGTAAGGCTTGAGGCGTTGCTGTGCCGCCACGCCACGCCTCACGCCTTTTAGAACATTGCTAAAAACATTAGTTTGGGTTGATACTTTTGAAATTGGATAAAGCAGTCAGATCATAAAACCCATACAACTATAATATGATGGGGTTTGATCATATATATTTAAGGTTTTTCTGACACAAAACACGAAAAGTTACTATGGTTTTTATGCGGTTACTATTCCTTTCTTTATATTTACATATAAGTTTGCTAACAAGTGCCCATTAGGCACAAGTTAGTGTCTAATTCATAAACATGAACTTTCTTATTTAATAATTAAAAAAAATGCATTAAAATATATATTAAATAAACTGATAAATTGAGTATATTTTATTCACACATAACGCGTTTGGAGTAGACACATGTTAACTAAATCTTTGATATATTATTTTAGACTTGCTAGTTATTGATAGTATATGAGTNTTTTTTTTTTTTTTTTAATTTACATTGAATTTATAGACATAATTGATCGACTTCAAATGAATTTGTTACTTGGTTAGTGCATGAACAAATGCCTTAATTTGTTTGCCTTTATAACCTGGTTTGTGCGTTTAAATTGCATAGTTAAACCTTTTAATAATTTTTTAACAACATATTTCTCTCACCTTGTAGGATGCGCAATCAAAAAGTGGCCGTTGTCAACTTTTCAGCTCTATATATATCCAGAATTAAGAAAGTAAGCGATAAGATTATTATTATGCGTAACAAGAAGGGAGTGGTATGTATCTACATATTTGTGTTTTATCTGTAAGTGTTACTAGGTGGATCTAATTTGAAATGAGTTTGAATAATAAATAATAATAATAAAGAAACAATTAATTATCCTTGGGAAAATGATGAAGCTAGTAATAAACACTTTGATACATTCACCGAAAAGAATGAACCCTATATTACCTGTTGGATGTTATACATGTTATATGCTCGTAAACATTATGTGTTTTAGTTTTTCTCAATTGGTTCTAGCTTCGGGTCATAGGATCTCACAAGCGGTGTTGTACCCGATCTTCAACTATGTTGAAAATCATTTCCAACTTTATATATATTTATCTTTTTTGGGCAAAAAAAATGAAAATATGCTCATATAGATTTTTTTTTTTCTCTTTTTTTTTTTTTTTTTTTTTTTTTTTTTGTGAAAGGTAACATTTTATAAATACAAAAAAGGATGCAAAATACAAAATACAAAATGAGTCATCCCCACCCACCTCAATTAACAAGAAGATTAAAAGAGGATAAGACAGAAGATAAAACCAAACAAACATATACCCATCAACATTCTAAAAACAATTTCCTAACACTAGAACTATAGAACATAAAACAAATACTCCAAATTTGCCACTGCCATCAATCCCACGTGTGAAAGTAACTTCTCAAATGCAATATTGGTCACCAAATTCCACTTGCCAATCATCAGTTGAAAGTCATCACAGAAACATTGCAAATGGGATCCGAAATGTCGCCACGACTTGCAAACAAACTCAAACTCACTGTACTAAGACAGAAATTGCAGACAACACATCAACATTACTGAAGAAGACGACATTTAATGGGATCGTGCAGCCACCGTTGCCAGTCAACACATCTGTTCTTTCTTGCTCTTCTCGTAACCCACTCATAGCTTTTAAGTTGAATATCTTGAACTATTTTGTTTATACTCGATACTTTTCTTTTAAAGACTCTCTCATTTCTAGCTTTCCATATGTAATAACCGGATGTCCAAATCACCACTTGCCATAATCGAGACACACTGTTAGGGATGACAACATTACCCCATGATGAGAATAGTTCCTCAATGGAGAAAACATTAACACTCCCAATCTTCCACCAACTAAAAACTCTTTCCCAAACACTCATAGCAAAATTACATAAAACCAAACAGTGATTACAGGACTCTACCACACTGTTGCAACATGGACAAAGTAGCGAATCCAAATCAATACCTCTTTTATCAAGCTCCTCGCGAACCGGAAGTCTTCCTTTTAAGGCTCTCCATATAAAAATATTCACTTTCTTAGGCACCCAATTATTCCATAAAGTAGCACGAGCGCCACTTTCCACATTCAAAAATTTTTCGTCCACAATCTTCGACAAAGCTTTAACCGTGAATTTTCCGTCATCTTCAAACGTCCAACTCCAACAATCACTACAATCTTTTGCTACAACAATATTTTGTAAAATACGCGCTAGATCGTCGAATTCCACACTCACTCTCCCTGTAATGCTCCTAACCCAATCCCACTCCCAATTCCACACATTATTGATCCATCTCCCTTTATCCACCACCCTACCCTCCATTCTCCTATCTAGATGGTACAATCTAGGAAACCTATCACATAATCTCATGTCTCCAATCCACCTATCTACCCAAAACCCAATATCACTACCATTCCCCACCTTGCCCACAAAAGATGATGAAAACTCTATACCTAAACCCTCCAAGACCTTACCCAAGTTAATAATATTACACCATACACCACTACTCCCCGACCCTCCCTCTACCCCTCTAATATCACCCAATCCACCACTACTACCATAAATACTCTTAATAATCCTAACCCACATAGCCCCACCCTCGTTTTTGAATCTCCACNCCCTCCCCATGTGAGGCTAGTAACCCATCCCATTTGACCCATGCTAATTTTTTACCCTCACCCGCTCCCCCCAAAAAAAAGTTTTTACGGATACTCTCAAGAATCTTTAACACACTTGAAGGCACAAGGAACATCGAAAAGTAAAACAATGGTAAGCTCCCTAAAACCGATTTAACCAAAGTTAATCGGCCCCCAAAAGACATCGATTTTGCTTTCCACTCCGTCAATCGTTTCTTAAATTTATCCACAACGGGATTCCATGCCGCGATTCGATTCATACTCGGCATTGGAAAAATACGTTGACAAAAAAATACGAACTTGTGATTTTGCAGTTTCGCTATACAATGTGTTTGAAGGAAAGTTTATTCGAGGCCCACTAGTATTTTTAATTTTTTTCAAAATATTTTTTCATTTCAATGTCAATTAAGGCCCACGTTTTATGAATCACGTTTTATGAATCTATTTTGCCCTAACTTTCCACGACATTTTCTCTATTAGTATTATTTTTCTCTTCTGCCTTCAATTCCATAGCCATACGGCGTATATTCGACACTTTGTTTTTGTGTTGTGTTAATGACGGACGTTTATATACCTGATCCTATTGTTCTCAACATACTTGCAAGACTTCCTGCTAAGCCATTATTGCGGTTCAGATGTGTATCCACGCATTGGAACTGTTTGATTACCGACCCTAGCTTTATGGCATCGAGACGAAGAATATTTCTCACTATAAAAAATCTTCACATTATAGACCACAGCGACACGCCTCATTCGATACTTAAGATCAGCTATCCTTTAGAAAATCTGAAAGGTAAACAGGCCCGCGTTATTGGAACATTCAAAGGCTTAGTACTTGTGCTATATGATTATAGATATAGAAAAAGTTCGGACGGTATAATCATCCTATGCAACCCCTTTACACAAATGTGCATGATACTTCCCGATCCACCAGAGACTCGATGTTGTAGATTGGCCTATGGGCATCATTATTGCCACCGCATAGCCTATGCATATGGATTTGGCTATGGTGAAAACCTAGATGACTTAAAGATTGTTAGGTTTAAAGAGAACAACGAGCTTTGTCGTTATGATAATCGACGTGGTGTTTGTGAAGTCTTTAGCTTTAAAAAGATGACATGGAGCATGTCACAAAACATCAATATCAAAGACATAAAGTTTGAGGAAATTATGGGTAAGTTTGTAAATGGATACTTGTATTGGCTTCCGAATAAAGATAGCATGCTAATTGTCCTGGATGTTAAAGAGATGGTAGTTTCTGAGCTATGTCTACCTTTTCGAAGACCATATGATTTTCATCATAGTACTCGTTTAGGATTAATAGATGGATGCCTTTGTTTGCTGAATAAGAGCATCAATAAGACCGAGTTCGACCTTTGGGTGATGAATGAAAAATCTATATGGTTGAAAAGATGTTCGTTTACATTAGCTTTGGATCTTCCTTCTCGGGGTAGGTTTCACTATCCTATTTGTATTTTGAATGACGGAAGAATTCTTATACGGGATTCCAACTTTCAACTCGTTATCTACGACATATCAGATGGTTCGTATACACTCATGAATCTTTTGTTAGATTACGATGATATTAGTACAGTACATGGTATTGAGTATGTAGAGAGTCTAGTTTCGCCTCTAGATGTATGTCTGGCTTAATATTCGTTTAAATTTATAAATTTGCTGTAATTTTGGAAGTCTTGTAAAAGTGTTGAGATATGTACTTATAAGAAATGTTAATTATAATAACACACATTGTGATGTACCGAGTGACCACCAGTTTCTAGCAAGATCACCAGCAAACAAAGTAAGATGATAATGTGTTAGAAGTCAAAACAAAGAAAGAGTTTACCATGGCTAAATGTCTGAGATATCATATCATGTTATCAACAACAATGTATACATATGTCTGCTGGTTTATCATTTGACATTGACTTGTGTGTATTAATGCTACTTCAAGTTAAATTTTGGCTAATATTTTTGTAAAGTTCTAGCTTGTAGTGTAATGTTATCATCAACTTTGGCTACATTTGATTTGCTGGAAGACTATGTTAAATAGGAACTAGTCATCCAATACATTATCTTGTCATTTATGATCAGTGGCGCCCCTGAGGATTTGAGTACCCAGTGCGAGCCAAGAAAAAAATACCCCTAACTCCTAGCAAATTTTCTTTTTTTATAAATGATAACTAATGTTATAACAATTAATTGTATCCATAACAAAATCATAGTATTAAAAAGGATATAAACTTTGCATGTATACATGTTTAGTACCTGAACTATTATATTTATATTTTAGACATCCATATATATATATATATATACATACATACATACATATATATATATATATATATATATATATATATATATATATGTATATATATATATAGGGTGAGGTTCTTTTCAGAACCAAATAAATTGCGAGAACTGCGAAAACCAGCATCAACCAATTAGATTTTTTTGGATATTAATTTTTATTATTTAATTTAAAAGGGTACAAAGGTAAAATTGCTTTTTTATTTTCTTTTATATTTTTATTAATAAAAAATGTTTTATAGTTCCTGAATTTATTTATTTATTTATTTATTTTTTATTTTTTTTTGCGCATTATACATGTTTAAAAATACATTATATGCATATGTGTTTTGTAAAATAGAAGGTTAACTACTAACTATATTATGACAATTGTATTTTCCGTTTATGCTAGGTGTTTTGTATATGCACATGTATCTTTAAGAAATATTATATAAATATAAATACAACCAACAAAACTTTAACAATAGATCTATGTAATTTACAAATTGTATTACTAGCTTGTGATATAATATTCAGCTTTATCACAAACATCATTATGTTAACACTTGTATTCAATTTTATTACAAATATATGAAGTATGCACATGTGCATAATCCAATGTCTTTAATAGTTGGTTCATCCTTTAGGCGTGCACATGTATTCCTCGTTCGGTTCAAGAAGTCATGAAATTTGCACATGTGTTTTTGATCCTTGTGCACATGTGTTTTTATCGTCTCGCTCATCTTAATTGATACAAGTCTGTGCCACCATCCACAACGTCTAGTAACCTGCCACCATCAATTACCATTCGACATGTTACATAAAGTATGAAATAGATTAGGAGCAAACTTACATCTCTACATGATTCATTCAATCTTGGATGCGAAAACAAGTAAAACATAGACAATAGGATCAGTTATAAGTTTTGGTTAGTTGAACAAGAGGGTGGAAAAAAAAGATACAAGTCAACTGTTTGTGCTAAGTATATGTTTTAAACTCAAACATCATAATCATTTCGAGAACACAATCATATACATAATTTTTATATTAGTTTAGGACCTTCCACATTAATAAAAAGTAGAGAAACAAATATTTCAATGAATAAGTGAATCTAAAAAGCTCTTTGATATAACCAAGTTAAGACACATATGCACACTTTTTTCATTGATTCTATATCACCCGCAAAACACATATGCACCATTTCTTTTGTACAATATTATCCCTGAAACACATATGCACATGATAACCCATATCACAATACCCAAACATATCGATTTACTAGATCCATATATAAGCACTAACCCAATATATAAATTCTCAAATCAATATATACGTATTAACCCAATGTATAGATCTATCTATCTACAAATTAAAAAAAGGTAGTCCACTGTGATATCTTATCTCAAATCAGAATCCTAAAATCAACATGAAAACTCTTACGCGATTAAAAACTAAATAATTGTTTCACTAAAAACATAACTCATAACAGTACCTTTTTATTTCAACATTCTTAACGCCCATTTACGCAACCCATTAGTCTTCTACATCGTCATTGTTACATATTATCAAAAAGTGTTAGAGATAGGAGCATTTTTTTTATTGTGCACAATATCTTCAAGATCTGTAATTAACAAAACCAAATAAAACACCAAATACAAATTTGATTCAAACATATACTCAGAATCATAAAAGACAACTAATCTTAAAAAATTATATTCGTAAGTTAAAACTTTAATTAAAAACCCTTACTATCCAATTATTTTGGCTCACACAATATGTCTTGCATCAAGTGACTCCCCATGTTAGTGACATCTTTAAAAAAAAATTAATTTAAAAGTGCTAAATAATAATCTGACCAAAATAAAAATCACTAACTATACAAACATAATCACCATATGTTGAAAAAAACACAAACAAAAAATCCACGAAAAAGTTTATGCATATAGTATTATATAAAACCCACATGTGAGTTCCACAACTTAAAGCAATCGAAACAATGATTTGTGGATCAATATAACCAGTACACATACCTGTAATCTTCCAATGATTAGGGAGATTGCAAAAAAAATAAAAAAAATAGTGATGGAGGCCACGATTATAATAAGTTACGGTAAAAGAGGAGGATATGATTTTTATTTAACCTAAATATGGGGTAGACGGTTTTGGGTATAGGATGCTATTTTTATGAAACATCGAAATACATGATTTGCCCCTAATTTAAATTTTTCTTCCAAAATAAGCTATAGATATTTTCAAAAATGCCATCTTGCATTGATATAATATACATTATGCATTATTAAGAGTACAATGGTGGTTCTCGCAGTTCTCGCAATTGTTTTGGTTCTGAAAAGAACCTCACACTATATATATATATATATATATATATATATATATATATATATATATATATATATATATATATATATATATATATATATATATATATATATATATATATATATATATATATATATATATATATATATATATATATATATATATATATATATATATATATATATATATATATATATATATATATATATATAAAACACTTTTACATTATATATATAATATATATATTAAAAGTTTTCCAAAAATTTGTGCCCCATTCGAAAACGTGCCCTGTGCGGGAATCGGGTTTGCACCCCCTCCGGGCCTCCCCTGTTTATGATGATAACTTCTCTAGGAAGGATTTGCACATGCTTTAATGCTTACATCTATATTGTGTTACATGTACTTTAAGCAAACTATCGTTTCATAAATTTCTCGTAACATTTCTTGTCATCGGTTCATCAAACCACCAACATAACTGGCTTTGTGCCAGCTTCTATACGTTGAAGACAGGGTTTTCAGAACCGTATTGACTTGTCACCGCTATATCAGATTTCCAGCCACTCTGACTACTATTGAATACCTTTCCGCCAACTAAGTTCACTGCAGGCCTGAATACTTTTGCTGTTACTCTTTAAGCACTACAATATCCGACAACACAATAGGTACGTAGCTTCTTTGTATTTTGTGTATTCATTGACAAAACAATTATAGTGGTCATTAGTGCAAGTCAACTGTCGGTAACATGTTCCGTGCAGAGGGTCCTAGCCTGTGCAGAATCAAGTGAGGCAAGGATTACTGATAGCATTACTTTAGATGAAAGATATACTCCCTCCGTCCCAATTTATTTGTCAACTTTTGACTTTTGAAGTCTTTCTTTCTCAATTTTGACCTTAAATTGTGTTGTTTGTGTTATATAATACTTGATGGAAGTTATACCCAATGAAAATACATTTAAAACTCAATCAATTCATATATTTTGCATCAAGTATTATACAACACAAAAAAGAATATTTGAGGTCAAAGTTGTAAAAGAAAGACTTCAAAAGTCAAATGTGGACAAATAAATTGGGACGGAGGGAGTATGTTTTGGAGCTTTGATCAGTGTTTAAAACATTTTGTCAGATTTCAATTTTGAGTAAAATGATGATGGCACCAGAAGATAAACTCGGAAAAAGATAGGAGTTCACATGAGAAGCAAAACATAATGCCTACACATGTAGAAACTAGATGAGAGATATATGGTTAAATGGTTTATGACAACACATACATGTATTACTACTTATAGCAATACATGTGTTTGCTCACATGTTATTTTCCTAACTATTGAGGAACAAGATTTTATTTTATTTTATTTTATTTTTTATTTTTTTTCCTTGCGATTGCAAATAGATTTACGAGTATTTTGTAGCTCGAGTTTTAATGTGGACGTATAGTCCGGACTGGACCCTACATGGGCCAGGGCAGACCCGACAGACAGCGGCCCACTCTACGCCTAAACCCTAATCCATGCCTTATAAATACATGGCTGGAATCTCCTTATTGAGGACGACCAAACAGGTTACCCTAAACCTAACACTTATATGCTATATCGCATAGATTCTAACTTGACCGTCGGAGGTGGATCCCGGGGCTACGGCCTCGGGTCCACTCCTAACGGGTTCTCTTTGTTGACAGGTCTAATAGGGCTCGAGAAGACGACTAACGGCCCAAGGAGAGTCGTTGAATCGACCCGCGCCAGATTATGCATCAACAAGTGGCGCCATCCGTGGGACCACTACGATAAGTTTTGTGCTCTCACGTCACCGGAAAGCAACCATTGAGTTCAAAAGCCGGTACCTCTTTACTAATATATTTTTTGATCATATACATGTCTGTTAGTGTACGACACACAGATAAAAAAATAAAAATAATAATAGTAATATACTATGTACATTAAATGCACAGCGCAATGCGCATCTTGGTACCATGCGTACTGTTTTGCAATGTGGACTAGGCACCGAACCATGCGTACTTTTTATTAGTATATATCCACTTTGCGTACTGTTTTGTTAGTACATATCTACGGATAAGTCAAGTTTGACACATCTAGAATATTTTGTCCATATATATCCCATGAATATTAAAAAAGATATCCTAATATCTTTTAAATATTATAAAAGATTTTACATAAATCTTCTAATTTGGTAAACAAGATTTTACCTATAGCCACGCGCCATGTCCGCACGATCGGACCTATTTTATATTTTTAGACGCGAACAACGCAGTCAGGATAAATCTACCCGCGTTAGGCCATGCGTAAGAGACATATTCGCAGATTGGCGCCCTGAGCGCACTGTTACATACAGGCACCACGATGCTAAGTCGATCGCCATGAGCGCACGCAGACAAAAGCCGTGGTCAACTGCGATCATCCTCAAACGTTAGAGTCTACGAGGTTATGATAAATCTATCTGTGTCTGTCCGTGCGAAAATAATATTAGTCGCGGTTACGGTACATCCATCCGCGCCATTGTTTTTATAATAATAAAAAATAAAAAGATCAATTAATCGCCATGAGCGCACTATAGATTAGCTATGTGCTACTTTTTTCTTTATGTAGTTATAAAACCTCATGATAGGTGTAATTCGAACTACTACTTATATGCTATGTGCTATATATTGCTTCGCGCTTATATTTTTCTTCATTAGGTTTTATATGTTGCGATGCGCGACATATACTTTTAATATTTGAATTAAGTGTTTTTCAGGAATTGAATAGCTAAGTTTAATGCTCCTACACGAGTAGCACCATCAAACTTGGGGGGCTACCAGGGTATATCCTACCATTGTTTGCGCACATCGTACGCAGGTATATTTGGAAGCAGATTGTACATAAGAGGTATTGCAAGCCCAGTACAAAGACGAATTTAAATATTCGCGCCACCTTGTCGCAGGGGAGACGTCCTCTGTCGGCTATAAAGACGAATATTATGTTCGCACCTTGTCGCGGACAACGCGCACCTTTACCGCGCACTTTTGTCGCGGACAACGCGCACCTTTGCCATAGAAGCATGTCTTCTGTCGCACCATGCTGCATCGCTACTGGTACAAAAGATACGCCCTTACCCAGGATGCAGCATACAGGAATCCACCTTCACCACGGACACCTTCACCACTGTGAGACAATCACAATCGCAATCCCAGTGCGCACTGTCGCATTTGGGCTGCGCAGTATGGTTCGTCCTATGTGCACACCTGAGATGCGCACACATGGGCCATGCCGTCATGGTTGATTGGGCCTACGCGGCCATGAACAGAACTTAAGTCTAGCATAACATAGCCATGCGCCATGTCATACTAAACTTGGGGGGCTTGTGGACGTATAGTCCGGACTGGACCCTACATGGGCCAGGGCAGACCCGGCAGACAGCGGCCCACTCTACGCCTAAACCCTAATCCATGCCTTATAAATACATGGCTGGAATCTCCTTATTGAGGACGACCAAACAGGTTACCCTAAACCTAACACTTATATGCTATATCGCATAGATTCTAACTTGACCGTCGGAGGTGGATCCCGGGGCTACGGCCTCGGGTCCACTCCTAACGGGTTCTCTTTGTTGACAGGTCTAATAGGGCTCGAGAAGACGACTAACGGCCCAAGGAGAGTCGTTGAATCGACCCGCGCCAGATTATGCATCAACATTTAACAATAGCATCTTTTTGTAATAAGAAAATACTAAAATAATAACGACAATGAAGTAAAGGATTAAAGTATGAGTTCAATGGATTTAGAGATTAACTTGTTATATTATTGAAGTTCGGGGGATATTAAATATAAAGATTAATGAGTTTAAAGGCTAGTTTGTATTCTTAATGTAGTAATTTAATCGGTTGTTTTTTTTTTTTTTTTTTTTTTTTTTTTTTTTTTTTTTTTTTTTTTTTTTTTTTTTTTTTTTTTTTTTTTTTTTTTTTTTTTTTTTTTTTTTTTTTTTTTTTTTTTATTTTTACTTTTTTTTTTCTTTCTTTTTCTTGCCTTAGTAACTTCTCGACTCCAAACCTTCACGGTTTCAGTCCAAGACCTACCACCAACTGCTAGGG
>LBNU01004081.1:1539-19059 GCA_014162995.1 Artemisia annua | reverse complement strand
TTTTTTTTTTTTTTTTTTTTTTTTTTTTTTTTTTTTTTTTTTTTTTTTTTTTTTTTTTTTTTTTTTTTTTTTTTTTTTTTTTTTTTAAATATCGAGGGTGTTAAAATATAAGTGTACTAGCCTCAAGGCCCGCCCGATAGACGGCTAGCTTTAATTTTTTTTTTAAATATAATAAATGGAGTAAAAGACTTGATACAATCAAGTTAAAAAAGAATATTAAACGAAAAAAAATAAATTGATGTATTTAAAACTGTAAGAAACCTACATATAATTGATTGTCGAAAATAGAATAACAAACAAAACAAAAAGGACTTCTTTATATACAACATTGTTTGTGAAATTACATGTGAAAAAACTGGCCATTCAAAATATAGTCCCAACTTGGACAAAGTTTGACTTTAGTCAAACTTTTGTTTATTGATCTCTCTAGCAAGTCCAATGAATTTAGCCATACCCACCTGCACAAATAAACATCAAAATATAAGACATGCCTCTTAAAATGTCAAACACTAAGCAAGAAACTGCTTGTTTAGCAACTTAATCAGAGTATATTAGTGATTATGGGGCTTGCAACTAAACATGTTGGTTGCTTGCAAGATTTTTTATGTAATCTCAAGAGAAGTAAACTTGTTTTCAAAATGGTATACCCATTTTAGAAACTTGCCCAGTAACACACAATTGAACATTTGAAGGGACAAATATGTATACTAACTGTACAAAAAAAAGAAAAGGAATTAAAAAGAAAAGTAAACCACCTAAGCTTGTTAATGCAGCTTGTAAACATACAATCTGTAGAAAGTGACGGAAAAGTCAATAAGTTAAATGTGCTTTGACTTTCCTCTTCTCTCACACCATCAAGTGTTGGATGCATTGTGATCAGTTATCAAAAAAGTATCTTTTCATGAGGGTCAAGATGAAAATAGCCTATGCATATGGAGATCAATAGATACATTTTTTAAGTCATGGTATGTCTCTTGCTATGCTTAACTGCTTATTTAGGTGCTTATTCGTAGTGGTTTTCTACAACATTCACATAAATAATCTGTTACACAAGTTCGCATTATAGCACACTATAATGTGTCACGCTTTTGGTTAAAATGACTTGTTTAGGCGCCTATTCGTTGTGTTTTCTACAACATTCACACACACAAACTCTAACACAATTACATTTTCCAATTGTTTTTTTTCCACAAACAACATTCAAACAACAACAACCAAACACCCCTTTAGACAACAACAACCAAACACCCCTTTAAAGAGCATTCTAAAGCACCTAAAAGTTCTATAAAAAAATTCACTTTCAATTTCCTTAGTTTATGCATCAGTGACTTGCATAGTATTCCAAGACCTAAAGTGAAATTTACCAAATACGTTGTTAAGTATCTTTGAAAATTTAAACATAAGCTTATCAATATTTGTTACCCAACCGGTCATTTAGCTAAGATTATAATAAAATAAAAACATAATTATTTAGTACAGAACTTACCATGTCGAGGAGCATGATCCTTTGGAATCACTATAATCACCATGCAATCCTCCCCAATAATTTGTACCATGTCCACCAATAGCAACCACGCTACCTTCCATCTCGTACTCTTCCCAGGTTTCGCTCATTTCAATTGCAGTTAACTCTAGTCACCAAGCTCTCCCACCATTACCTTTACCAACCACGATATCTTCCTCCCGTATTTTGCATCGTCTTACCTGCTATAAGTTGCCAAATAAAATAAAAAATTAAGAGTTAAAAAATAATTTGTGTGACAATATATAGCAGCTCAACATTAAAATAAACAATCATAAGATCATCCATTTTTACTGAAACTTATGTTTCACTTAGTTATCTATATAACTACGTCTCATCTTCTGTAAATAAGATTCACAATGATGACTAATCAACACTAATCACATTATAGGGGATTCATTAGTTATCTACTGAAACAAAAACACATATTATAAGAGAAGATAGGAAAAAAGTGTATACTCATTAAAAATTATGTATGAGTGGCTATCCGTAGCAAATATAGTCTTGGTCAATAGCAACACTTCTAAATTAAACCTTCATTAATTTTAATCATCTCAACAGAACTTATATTAACACATATATGAAAAACGGTTTTAGCATAAGAAATATAGCATTAGTGTTGTTGCCATGGAGTTGAGAGGTGTTTGGTTTCTGTTATCATGGTTCCTTTGTAAGTTGTTTTCAGGGTGTTTGATTTGCTGATTTGGTGTTCAGTTTGCTACTTTAGCTTTAGCTTTAGCTTCAATACTTTACTCACAAACAGGAAAAAAAAAATCTCTTACTTTAGCTTCAATAATAAGTGTATGATTAAGGCAGTGTTGTTTTTTCCTTTTCAAGTTGAGTATGTTTGTGATATCTTACATACTATACTTTATACTTTGGGATCTTTTTCACCCCTATTACCTGAGTCGAAAGGTACGACCAATTCGAGTTCTACCTAATACAACGTAATTAAATTTGATCTCAGGCCCAAGCATGCTTTAAAGAAGGGTGAGCAAAGAAGTATCCTTACAAGTTACAACATTTTTTCACGCGCCAGTGTTGATCCATGTAGCATTTTTAATGTATCCTCCTTTCCATATTCCATATCATCATCTGATTCTGAGCCTTAATCCTTATCACAAGTCCAACCTTCATCGTGTTCAGCTTCACCATCATCCTTAAAAAAAAAAAAAAAAAAAAAAAAAAAAAAAAAAAAAAAAAAGCTTAGTCATTAGTCAAATAAATAAAATTTTATAGCATATACATCATGAAATAATTATAAAAGGTAGCACAAGTTAATACTTTTCATACACAAAATACCAAAGCCATAGTGAACTGTGACCAATTGAAGAGTAATCTCCAGGAAGTTAAGCCGTAGTAATCTCCAGGAGCAAACTGACCAAGATGTGTGTACCTAAAGTTAATCAAAAACCAATTTATATTTAATCAATACAAAATAGTATCTATCAATGTTCGTTTACTTAAATATTAAAAACATGTTTTTGTACCTAAATGGTTTAAAACGATGTCGGCCAGTATCACTAAATCTTTACAGGCCATATATAAACAATTTAACATCAGACTTCAAACAATATAAAAGACAATGAATCTATACACACACAAACATGTCAAAAAAAAAAACAAACAAAAAAAAACAAACAAAAAAAAACAACCTTCATTAATCTAATTTCAGACATTTTCACAAACACTTATTGATCACTATCCCAAAACAAACATATTCATATATAAAACATCATCTGTACACCAATAAAGTCAACAAAACCGATCAAATCACAAGCACAAAACGGATTGAAAACCTTATCACAAGCACAAAACGGATTGAAAACCTTATTCAATCAATAAAAACTGTTAACTAATGATTGATTTAAATTCAGTTGAACCATAAATTTAGAAATTACCTCCATTGAATGATGAATCTCCTTGATACACAAATTTCATTGATACTCCATTGAAGAAAAATCGTTTCTTGGATCATCAAAAGAGATATCATTGATACTCCATTGATTTAAACACGATATGTTACAAATCGTGTTTTAGGGATGACGATGGTGTTTACACGTTATGTTTTAGGGATCTGATTTGTTATGATTTTGTTATTAATTTTGATAGTAGATGATGGTGTTTCAGGGATCTGACGGTGTTTTAGGGATGACGATATGTTACAATTTTGTTATTAATTTTGATAGTAGATGAGGCGGCATGTTTGATGAGAGAATATGTGTGTTTAATTTTTTTAGGGTTGAAGCAAATGATAATCTGTAAGGTGATTCCGGACCATTTTTTTGTTTGAAATTGATTTTTTTGCTGAAAATGAATAACAGGCGTTGGATGAAATGAATATACACGTGTCATTATCTGAAGTATTTTGGGAGGAGAAATTTTAGGAAGACTTTGTTTTATATAGTTAGTAGATTGAGTAAAAGGGGCAATTTTGTGTTATTAATAAACCTAATGAAGTAAAGAGTAAATCTAAGCGTATTATGCAAGAGTATTTTTCAACGTCGTTTTTAGTTGCAAATATGCAACTGTTTTGCAACGGAATACCGACAGATTAACAACGATACAGTTAGTATTTGCAAATTCGTTGAAGAGAAAAATTATTTTCTTTTATATTAACTTAATTTATCCTTTCGCGGTTCGTTTTGCAACAGAATTGCAAACGGAATGTATAAAAATATGTAAAAAGCAAATAAATTTTAGATTTGTAGCAACTTTCAAAATTTTCATTGAATTTGCAAAGTTAATTTAAAGTAAACATAAATTATATTATATTTTTTATTTCTGTTGCAAATACATATAACTTGCAATGGATTTACAACAGTTTACTAAATTAAATATAGATGAAACTATTTTCGATTTATGTGAAAATTTGCAACGAATTTGTAACCACATACTATAAATATTAAAAAATTACTTGCGCATAGAGACGACGATATACAGTAGCGTTAATTGTATGTGCACTTTTTTTTTTTTTTTTTTTTTTTTTTTTTTTTTTTTAGTAATTGAGAATGAAAAAAGTTAATGATTTAAACCGTAATTACATATCTAAGTATTTGATGGATTTTGTTGTGTTTTATAAGTATTGAGTATTTTACTTTTAACTTTTTTATCCTTCATGAACAAGACATGAGAAATTGATAAATTTTACGATCTCCGTTCAAATAATAGTTGTTAATATCTCGATCATGATCTTAAGATTTTATGATAATTCTAAGCAAAAATGACTAGAATCCTAAATAGGATCTTATCAAAATTAAGATCTTATAAGATATCGATTTTAACCATAGGATCTTAAAATCTAATCCTATTCGATCTTACTTTTCTTAAACCGCAAATTAAAAAACTACAAAGTTATATATTATGTTTTATAAAATTTAGAAAACAACACGTTAATTTTCTTATACATTCCATATTTATAATTTAAGACAACATCATTTCAATAAAACATTCTTATATTTTCTTTTTTGATTACCTGGGTTCCTACTCAACATTGCAAGCCAATTAATCCCAGAGCGATTACCTTTTTGGATAGTCCGAAGGCACAAAAACCTCTGTGTTTGCAAGTGGATTAATTTTATCCCTATTAGATCAAACCCTTCACCTTCTCTTTGAAAGTCTACTAATTATAGTAAAATTTTAAGATCCCGACCCAATCTTACGACAACAATAAAAACAATCTTTTTTTCAAGATTCAAATCTTGAAAACTTTAGTCTAAGGCGGTCCGAAAATCGGACCGGACCGACCGAGACCGAACAAGACCAAAACCACGAACCGAGGACTGGACCGAATATCTTCGGTCCGATCCGGTCTCAGTTGGTCCTTCGGTCGGTCCGGTCTGAGAAGGCATTATTGGTCGGTTTGTACCGGACACCGAGACCAGACCGCTGGTCTTTTGGTTCGATCGGTCTTCAGTCGATCGCGGTCGGTCCGTTGCGTTCAGTTGGTTTGCTAAGCCCTACTTTAGTCCAAATCGTAACCAATCTTACTATTCTAATATTGCAAAAAAGGTCACGATCTTAGCCGCCTTGGTTTCGAAACCAACTACGCCAGTTTAAAAGTATGGTCATTACTCCAATCCAATACAAAAGCATCCCAATTTTTAATATCGAAATAGTAGTTTTCTCTACCTAATTCCCAAAATCCCATTTCATCATCATCATCTTCATCATTCTATTAAACCTAAAAAAAAAAAAACCAAACATGGGTGTCATCAAATCCGCCATAGGTGACGGAGTGTTAACTTTCATGTGGGTATTTTGTGCATCATCTTTAGGTGCAGCTACTAGTGTCATAGCAGCATATCTTGGAGTTAAAGGGATGACGTCACTGCTCATCACTACTAGTCTTATATTTGTTCTGTTGTTTGTGTTTGGTGTTATTGGTGATTTGTTGGGTGGGGCCAGTTTTAATCCTACTGGTACTGCTGCTTTTTATGCTGCTGGTTTGGGGAGGGATACTCTTTTCTCTGCTGCTGTTAGGTTTCCTGCTCAGGTAGTTTTTTTGTTTTGTTTTGTTTTGTTTTATGGGATGTTTTTTTGAGGTTGGTTTAGTTTAAGGTTTGGGGGGTAGTTGTTGTTTGGTGTTTTGATGTGGTTATATGATTGAGGTTATTAAGATTTTGAGGTGATGTTGTATTCTAGGGAGTGTTTGGGATTGCGGTTTGGAGTTAGATGATCTGATTTCATTCGCTAGGTTAGTCTAAACAATATGTACTCCTGTGAACGGCTCGTACTTACCTAACTAAGCTACATTGATCGGGTTCACTGTCCGTCAGTGTTTGTCTATAGGTTAGTTCGGCAAAATATAAATTTAAAACTTGGTAAAATAAATAGACTATAAACGACACGTCTATTGTGTTTGCAAAACGCAAATAATCAGATAACTATGTCCGGCAAGGCGGCAAGTCATATAATATTAGTGATATTGGTGTTCGTGAGAAACAAAACGCAGTTTTGAAAACATAATTTGTTTTGAAATGCAATCCCAAACACCCGCATAAGTGTGTATCTGCGTATTGCATTGTTTTAAACTATATAAGCAATACCCGACACTCCCAACACGATTAAAAACTTGCTTATTGCTGGAATAAAGTAAGCACTTAGAAATAACTCAACAAGGTGGTGTTTGCGGTAAGCACTTTAAAATAAGCAATTGCGAAAACACCCGCTAACATGCTTACTTGTTAGTGCTTATTACTTCTACTATAAGCAGTTTGGGATATAGTGTTTAGAATAGGCAGATAAGCACTCAGAGAGGAATCCTGAACGCATCCGTAGTGAAATTGCTCATTCTGTTTTGATACTGTAGATGAACAGTTTTAAGGGTGTTTGAGATTGCTTGTGCAAACTACTGATCATTTATGAACGATATAATTCGTTTTAAATAAACAGCTAGGAGTTGCTTATTTTAAAATAGCACTAAGCAGATAAGCAATTTTAATAAGTTATCCCAAACATTCCTTTATATTAGCAACTAGTACTCCGTATAATTTTAACAACTCTAAAGGTACTTCTCCTTATCTGATGTTTGTGACCGTTATTACAGCAAGTATAGTTTAAATGCACATCCAAACACCCCTTTAGTATAATTTTAACAACTCCGTACCTACTTCCACAAGTTAGTTGGCTCTGGCATTAAAAGCTGATGATGCCAGAAATTAAATGAAGTATGGGTTTTGAGTGTGAGTTATGAGTCCATTAAAAGCTACTATATTTCTTGATGGTTTAAAAATAACATTCTTATATGGTTTTATTTGGTTAAAGGTCATCTTTGCCAATTTGCTACTTTGGGTCAACTTAGGGATTGCAGATCAGGAAATACAGCATCTTAGGACATACATCGTATCAGCTAACACCACACGAAATAACGTTAAGTTTTGAGGTCGAACAGTATCATGAACTTGAATGTTGATGCAAATAAATAAATGCCACAAGATGTAGATCATTGTGATGTTAATAACATGTTACGTTTTCTATTATTAACTAGTTATCTGTTAACATATCCTAACCTATTTCTCCAAATCAAATTATTGAGCTTTCACTTTAGAAGCACATCTAGCCATCTAGGCACCTATTGTGTTGATTCAGAGGCTATTCCAGATATTTTAAATGGCGTTAAAATGGAAAAACTTAGGTGGATACTGGTTTTGGCATTCACACCGGTGATGGATGGGTGGTGGTTGTGAATTAGGAATACGTTATAAGCCCTCGTTTGTCGTAACCAAATCACATTCTTGTCTGGTTTTAGTTGTTTGAAAGTTATATTTGTCAATATGCTGTTTTAAGATGGAAGCCTAAGAACTGTAATACAAGGAAATACAACATCTTAGGACACGCATTATATCAGCTAACCACATAATATCTTTGACTTTTGAGTTTGAACTGTATGTTCTTGAACTTTAAATATTAACAAGGTGTTTCTTGCCCACGCTTTGCGGTGGGAATACACAAACGTTATGCGCAAAATTCTCATTTGTTATGAATGAAATGTTGAAGTTAGAGAAATGTGAAATTTTAGAAGTAAAATTATAAAGTAATTATAGTTGGAGATAAATCAAGCATCAAAGCAAAAGGTAAAAAAAATGAAAGACTAAACAAGAATATAAAATGAATAGTAAAACTTTGAAAATTGATATTAAGGAAAGATGCAATAAATATTTGGGGGAAACCTCTAAGGTTTGTAAACCTTTGATGTTAAACGACAGAAACTATGTCAATTTTGGATTTGAAAAGCATCTACTTTGACTCTTAAAGGTCTATGAGCATCTCGTTTCTCAAATATGTAGCAACTTTGTTGCAAGCAACGAACTTTGACTTTCCAAGTTAAAATGTTAATCTTATGTTCGAGTTTTTGACAGGCGTTAGGTGCAGTTGGTGGTGCATTAGCAATTGTCGAGATGATGCCATTGAGTCACAAACACATGCTCGGCGGACCCTCTGTTAAAGTTGACTTGCATACTGGTGCTATTGCTGAGGGGGTGTTGACTTTCATCATGTCCTTTTTGGTACTTTACATTGTCCTCAAGGGTCCCAAAAGCCCACTCATGAAGAATTGGATGCTTGCTATGTCAATTGTGACTATGGTTGTTACTGGTTCCAGTTACACAGGTCCTTCAATGAATCCTGCCAATGTAAGTATTATGTATTTACATCACTTTTGTTCATCTGACTTTCCTTTAATAGAATGTTAATAAACCCATGATCTTTTTTAGTAAGGGTGAAAAATTGGGCAGGGCAGGGAGGGTTGGGTAACGAACCATATCTGTAATAGTTGGTGCGAGTCAAAAAGCGGCGGGTTGGATTAGGTTGACCCAGAAAACTATTTGACCACTTGTTTTCAAAAAGAATTAGTGTGTCAAATATGATCACAAAAACTACGTTATGTCAACATGTTCTAACTGTTTGCATGAAATAATTTAGGATGTTATATGCATTATAGATTGGAGGTGAGTAGGTGACATGAAGACAATTTCATTTCAACGCCTGTAATACTCTGTGTTTTTTTTTAGTTTCATGTAAGTCTTTCACTTCATAGTGTTGGCATACATGGGGGGAAGTTTGGAACTGCCATGTTATTTGTTCCATCGGCTTGTAAATGTCTTTATTTTTGGCGTCTTGCCATATATATGCTATATATACTTGTTGCCACACACTTTTTCTTTTTGACATTTCTACCCCTACATATTTTTTCTTTCATAACTGGATGAGGGTAAAATAGTCAACATCAAAAATACACTTTGGGAGACTTCTGGCCCTTTGACCAGTTTTCTTTTAGGTTTGATTGTAATGATTTTACATGTTCGGTCTGTTAATAATAACACATAACCCTAATAGACCCATTAATAGGTTGAAACCTCCCTCTCCGTTTTTAGTATTTGATCGCTAAATACAGTTATATTATTCTTGTGCAGGCATTTGGTTGGGCATATGTTAACAATCGACACAATACATGGGAGCAGTTTTACGTTTACTGGATTTGTCCATTTATTGGTGCAATATTCGCTGGTTGGATTTTCCGAGTGTTCTTTCCGCTACCTTCAAAGAAGAAGAAGACAGCTTGATAACAAGACAGAAAATCACTTCTATTCTTGGCAACAAATTATTGTTTAAGAATTAGACTTTCTTCTAATGGGAATCATGTAGATATTGTGATTCCTTCATTTAAACTTACAAATGCTTTGTAATTTAACTTTAGTGTTACATTTCAACTTTTAATATTCTTGCCTTGCTTCCCTTTTATTGGTGCTAAGATATTCTACAAAAGTTGTGGATTCAGGTTTTCTTGTGTAGGTATCTTATCATTGCAAGATTCATGAGTGTGCATTACAATTTTAACACTTTTTTTTCCTTCCCAAAAGGCAACTATCTAATCTCATAAGTTCAAAAGGCAACTAACTCGAGGGTGGCTTATTGGTAAAATGACTTGTGATTATCACTCTAAAAGGTGTGTAGCCTCAAGTTCAATTTTTGCTAGGTGCAAACAATTTTGAAGTGGTCACGCCAACCTTTTGAAAAGGGAAGGCTTTACCTGGTTTGAATATGTGTGGTAGTGAGTAATGAGTTCAAACATCGTGAATTAGTTGGCTAAAAGGTCGAAAATCATGGTTACTCCTCACAATATTTATACAACAAATCAATTTCACAATGTTTTCAGCAGAACTTTAACCCATAACTATTGGTTGAGGAACTTTCTCACACATAGGGTACTATCGGTACACACGCCATTTGATTATATTTTTAGCATATGATCCAAAAATAGTTTTAAGGGTATAAATATTTTCCTAAAAATTATTGTATATCATCTCTACTATATATAATATAAAGAGAGAATGCCATTACCTAAAAACTATGTTGTTTATAAAATTACTCAATCTCAACATTTTTTTTCTTTCTTTTTATAGATTCATCTCAATCCCGTTCTCAATACCGATCCATATTTCAATCTCAATTGTTAAATTAGAGTTGGTATAATGTTGTTGTCATCTTGGATGCTGGTGAAGATTAATTTGCCAACGTTAATTGCCAAACGTTACACGAAAAACTTAACCATAATATTTAAAATATAACTATTCTATAAATCTCGTCGCTATATATGGGTACACGCCTGATGCCTATAATATTATTATGAATCATAACCAATCTTACAATTATGTGATTATTCTTATTTATTATGGTCTTTTAGGACAAACATAACTTTAGGAGAAAGAGAAATTGGCTAAAATGCCCTTCGAATTAATCTTGGTATGACGATCAGGTTTGAGTGCATATGCAAAGGACCCTAAAGTTGCTGCAGATTCTCTTCTCCCTCTTTCAAAGAAAGCAGAAAACGTCGTTCCAAAAAGCATGTGTAAAAATACACCAGTGAAAGTTGGGGTTGGTATTTGTTATGACTTTGATGTAGTATATTTTTATACTTGCAGGCAACTGCGGGTCTAAGACAATTAGGAAATGATGCATCGGAGAGAATTTTGCAAGGTGCAAATATCGCGCTATACATGTCTTACTTGACATGCATTTAGGGAAGTTTTAACATTTGTGCGTTTATATAGGTGAAGGATTTACTGAAGCCAAGAGTAGTCTCAAGGCGAATGAGAATTGGGTGAACAGTTCTTGATGGTACTCAAGAAGGTGCTTATCAATGGGTAAGCCACTTATATTTATGACTTTTGAAGCCATGACCCGTTATATAAACGTAACAAATGAAAAGAAAATCGGTGTTTAAGCCACAAAAAAAAAAAAAAAAAAAAAAAAAGTAACTTTTTAAAATAATGAAATTTGTCGTTCTGTTTGAAACGTGTGGCATATATTTACAGGTGGCAATAAATTACCTATTAGAAAGATTAGGCGAGAATTACTCGGACACTACTGGTCATTGATTTGGGCGGTCAGTCGGAACAAAAGGTGTAAGCTTTCTCAGAAGCAGAAGCTGCAAAGGCTCCAAAGCCAGCTATTGGAGATGATACATATGCGAAGGAAATGACAACTCATGGGAACAAAATATTTCCTTTATGTAACAAGTTTTTCTCATATCTATTTGAGGGATTCTAAGCTCGTTTTATAAACTAAAACCCTTGCATGCCTTTATTTTGGTATTTGTGAATGTGTTAGTCATTTGCACTATGGGTTATTAGCTGCTGGAGCCGAGATTTTGGGGACCTCTAAAGAATCCAATAATTCATTGTCTGACTACAATGGTATGCTCAAGTTAGTGGCCTTAGAGCGGACGGTGTGGTCGAATTCATGCCTCGCCGTGGTGACATGGCAGCCTCGTCGTGGCTCGCCATGACACCGCTCCAACTCGCCGTGGCTCGCCATCCATGGGTTACTCGTCTGCACGGCGAGGTGAATTGTGTACTTTGTGTGTCAGATATAAACGTTAGTTATGATAAAATAGAAAGTGGTGGGACTCAAATGAGTAAGTTGTTGTTAGTTATGATAAGGGGTTGTAAAAGGGGTTTGTCATGGTGACGTACAGGGGCGGTACCACAAAATCTTTTAAGAGGGGGCAAAAGTTGAGAGTAAATGTCAAGTCGGGTCATGTCACTAACTCGGCCTTAGTTGATGTAATGACAACGACTTTACTTTGAATGAAAGTGAACTTGTTTAGGTAGAACCTAAACTAGTTGTAATTATATGTACAATAGATCGATATTACTACAAATAGAGAAAGCGAAAAAAAAAATATATAACAAAATTTTGGGGTAGCACAAAAATCGAACATTAGATCTCGCCGAAAGTAAAGAATGTTCTTAACCATTATACTATTTATTCTCTTACGGGCAGAATAAAAATTGCACTTCATGATCATCCGAAGAAAATTGACATTGATAGAAGTCTTAACATTTACTAGAAACTTTGTGGAGGCAACTGCCCACACTGCCCCCATTGTAGTACCGCCCCTGGTGACGTAGCACCCGTGAGACCCAAATGAGTAGTTTTACCTACTAATGACACCCATTGCTCTTTAGTAATGTTGTATTAGCATATATCCTCTTTTTATATTAGTCTCTTCAATTCATGCAGGTGGCAGTTATAATCAGTTAGTTATGAGTGGGTCGATTTGGCTTATGTTTTAGAGAAATAAAATAAAATAAAATAAGAGAGAATATCGCCACATACTACGTTTAAGTTATGTGACACAAAAGTTTCAAAACTTTACTCAACTTTCAACCAATCATATTCCTAAACTCTTTTGCTTCCTACATATTCTCAACCTCATCATTCGAAATCCAATCATGGTCCAATTATATTTCGAATATTATCATAATATGCTTTTTGTATGCATGGTTCTTAAATCCAAACATAAGCTGTTTAGAATATAAAAGTTTTAAAAATTTTAGGCTGGAATAGAATATACCAAATGACTAACACATCACAAATACCAAAAGTTTTAGGCTGGAATAGAATATAAAAGTTTTAAAAATTATACCAAACCAACTTCTGTGAAATTTTGAAGGTAATGTGACACAATAACTAGTTTCACGTATTTCGATCTCTTGCGTGGCACCTGATCAAAACTATCTATCTTCGGTGATTACCTTTATACAAATATTCTGAAACCTTAATGATTTTTATCTCGCTCAATATAAGTTAATTGGTTACCTAAAATAGAAATCAGATCAAGTATATGATATGATGTGAGATAGTTAGTTGACGTTAAAAACAAGGAAAAGAAATCAGACCAAGATATGTCACCATTGTATGCAATTAGCCCTTTATTAAAACATGACAGAAAAATAAAATCGATATCGTTAAGGTTACGATTTTAATGTGAAATTTGACTAATGAAGTCAAAATAAACAATTTAGCGGGGCTTCATGTAGGCTCGTATGATTGATGCAAGTAAACCTATTGCTAAAATTCACCGAGAAGCTGCAGAACGTGTTTGTGCAACCAAACTTGAGGATGCCTAATCCAAATATCCTCACGTGGATGCCTCTAATCTTCCCTACTTATGCATGGATCTCATGTATGAGCTCACATTACTTGTAGTCTTGTAGATGGTTTGGTAAGTTACATCCACTCTCATTATACATAATTACATACGACATTAGTATCTTCTTCCTTTCAATATAGTGACACTTTCTTTAAAACGTTTTTCTGGGCCTAAAGTTGTAGGAAATTGCATTGTTTTTGTTGGGCAGGTTCAGATCCGTTGCAAGAGATTACACTGCTGAAGAAAGTCGAATACCAAAAGTGCTGCTTGACCACTAGGCAATGCAATCGAAGCTGTGTCAGAAATCGTACAACGACTAATACATTATGCCTAAAATTTACTTCATTGGTATATGCAATTTGTTTGTGTTGGTGTGTTACGGAACATTATGTCAGCACGTACAGAAGTTGGCCAGTTAGTACATGCTCGTAAGCTTCTACATATAATATTACACCATTATTAGTTCGATAGAATTGATGGAGTATAACTTTGGGATAAATTTAAGAACAGTGGAACATGGAGATATTCATTTTATCAATAATTCTTTCATTCACTTGTGTTACATGAATTGAGCTTTGTTACATCTTCCTATTTACCTTGTTACACATCTAATTAGTATATTTGAAAAAAAAAAATGTTTGGGTAATAGGAAGAGATAATTATTATATGGACATATGTCATGTTGAATGATCAAGAAGATTAGATAGGAGGATTTAACATTTTCTTTAATGAGGATTTATATATCCCTAACCAGAATTTTTTTATTTTATTTTATTTTATTTTTTTTTTGTTGAAAAGGTGAATATATATTAACAAAAACCATATAACATTTTACAAGAAGCTTATAAGTAAGAGTGTAATGACATGCCATACACTAAAAACAATTAGCAATACCAGAACAATACAATTCTTAAATGATCAAAACAGGATATGGTAATGAGATATCTTCACTCCACATTCTTTTTCACCAATTCACCAGCCTATGACTACATTTCCTATAACTTGAGAGACAGACAAGAGATCCTTTAGTGCAAATAACTCCCAACCTCATACTAAGAGACCGCAAGCTGCTACACTAGAAGGCATCATCATAGGTAGAAATTAAAACACACTTAATGGCTACATTTCATTTACTAACTATACAAATTCTATAGACCATTAATTTGGAGCATCCTCTTTACCTCACAATTATGATCTTTAGAACAAATACTTATCAAGGCCTCACCATCAAATAAATTTCTCTTCCTTATTCTTCATATAATCATATTGCAGAATCAGTATCTACTAAGGCAAAGTTAGGCCCATCTTTCATGGCTTATATATTAGCCCTCATCCAAAACCAATTCTACTTTCCAACCATCTCACACCATGACTTTTAAAGTCATATCTTCCCATCTTAGCTTCCATCTCTTCCTTATTCNTCTAACTTTTTTCTTCCACGTTGAATAGGATGATCTAACTTTTTTATTCCTCATTTGATACATAGAATGCTTCACTTTTATTATACATTGTACGTTTATATCCTGTTATCGTTAATGTAGGCGCGAGAGTTGCAAGCACCAAGAGATACGAAGATAGTATTTCAACCTTGCAAAATGAAAAAATAGGATCCGTTGTTTGCAATTTCTATGACAGGCCGGGATTGCATTACTGTTGCTGTAATGATCAATCCGAATGCTTCGATACTAGAGAACGTTGTGTTGATTATTGCAGTGCTCATCATCGAATTTGTATCGGACCTCCCAAGATATAAATTAAAACATGGCATTCTCGAATAATTTATGCGATTTATTCGTTTATTTGAAAACCAACTGGTTTTAATTTTACTTGTTCAAGTCCATTCAATAAACAGTATTTACGTGGTGGTTATTTTAAGTTATTTATGATTGTCAAAAACTTGGTCGGTATCAATTCTTTTTCTTCATTAATTTTTTTTTTTTTTTTTTTAATATAATTGGACCTATAATGTTTTCTTTCCGAGTGAAAAAGCTATAAATCAACCTGTAACCGATACTTATATAGACCTAAATAAAGGTATTTCATAATAATAATAATAATAATAATAATAATAATAATAATAATAATAAAATGATACAATGTATGTATGTATAGGCAAGTTTTCAAGTTTGCAATATAAGCTATTTATTTATTAAAATAAACTTATAGTTTGGTCAATTATTTGTTTGTTTTCGTTTATACTAATTCCGGTTAAATTTATACCCGTAATTTATAAAGCTTAGAGAAGTAACTAACCTCGAACTTATCAAAGCAATATGAATGACAAGTTTGGTATGAAATACCAATTAACACTTGTTTTAATTGCGACTTTATATTTTAAAAGTAGTTTAAAAAGATAAAAAAGAATTTCCCGATTAATTATTTGTTGATATCTATGCTACATATCTATACTATAAATAATGAGTATCTCATTTTTTGAAATTCAAGAATCTATAAAACTTAAAATTAATTAGGAAACATATTAAAAACACGAATTGAATTATATTAAAAACTGAAACACGGTTTGAAACTAAGGGCATCCAGTTTGGTAGGTTTATGAAAAGGTTTAAGAAAGATAAAAAGGTTTATGTTTTTTCAACCATAGTGGATATTCATTTCATGTCCGTGGCATGAATAGGTTCTAATTCTTGAACCACTTTATGAATTCAATATATTTAATGCATTTGTTAAAAAAAGTCATTTTATGAAGTTACAAAAGTTTATACTATAGTGAATATAGGTTTATAAATTAAAATGTCTAAAATTTATTGATGTATTAATGTATAAACCTTTGTAAAAGGTTTATTTATCATTGTGGATGCTCTAATTATAATATTTGACTTGAAAATTTAAACTTTAATCTAGGAAAGTATTAACAATATGCCAATAAAAAACTAGGAAACTATTTTCGTAGACTAACGTAGGAAAAATATTCAGTTCGTGTATGGAATGAAAAAAACTATTAGTAATAAAAAAAACTATTAACAATTTAATACCCCATGAATGGAATGAAATGAGAACTTTTTAAATATACGAGACAGCATGGCCCGTGCGATGCACGGGCTTCGATTACCATGAAGTAACATTAATTAGGTGTGTCAACATTAGTTGTTAAACTAAAATGTTAAACTAAAAAAATCCCTTTAGTAAGCTTTTACAAATACAAATGTTTCGTATGAAAGATACTCAAAGATGCTTTTGACCATTAGTACATATAGTTTTGATTTGCTTGCTTAGAGGTTCTCTTATTTGAGGTTCCTCGATTTGATCATCCTTCCATGCCGATACTCATCAACTTTGCCAGGTGTGTGTTGTGTGTTCTGTTTTATACCACACGTACTATTCTCCATTAACTCAAGCGGTGTAACAAATTTGCTGTGGGCCGTTCTCCCGCCAGGAAGAATCAACGAAGCCATCCCTGAGGCATTGTGTACATGAGAAAGCAAAAGATATTATTTAGTACTGATTAAATTAAGATAATGGTTTCTTGCCTGCTGTTTACCTGATGATGCAACGACAAGAACAATCATTTTTTTTCCGATCTTAATCGGGAGATGATGGTCTTGTATAAAAATGTTTTTCCGGTGCCTCCGGGACCATATATAAAGATAAAATCTCCTGTTTTTTGCTGCACAGAGTTGATGACTTTGTCATAGATTATACGTTGTTCTGGTTTGAGCGATGCATGGAGCGTTTCATGCTCAATTTTAAGTTGCTTCATGTTGTAGCTTAATTCTTCTATGATCATACGGTTGTCCAAGTTTGTTACCAGTGATGGGTAAGGTTGTGGAAGATCAAGGAAATCTGATAGACTTCCCATTTTTGTGCAAGAGCTCTTGTAATTCCACCAAGCAGTAGTCTGCGTCTGCTCCTCTGTCAGTTCCAACGCCGGATAAATAAACTGTTTTCGCTTTTTATATAGAATATCGTCGGATATGGCTCCCCGTGTTTGGTTCCATAAGCGTCGGGGGCTATTTAGTTCACAAAATAGCAATATTGTTACAAATAGATCCCTTAGTTGTGATCCGAAAGCCCAGAAGCTTGCTTCCAATATAGCTTGAGT
>LBNU01004080.1:39928-69833 GCA_014162995.1 Artemisia annua | reverse complement strand
TTTGAGGGCCAAATTCCGCACTACTTTTAACAATGTAATTCAACATTTTTGTTAAACTATTTTATTCTAAATGAATGAGATGAAACCGTTCTTTGCACTTGTGTTGTGGTACCAATTGAGTTGCACCCCAAAAACATTACTTTCCGCTGCAAACCATTTTTGGGGGTGTGACAGATTGGTATCAGAGCCTCGGCTATAGAGAACTGGGTGATTTTGAAACCTAGACTATAGCTACATTCACGAAAACTTAACCCTATGACCGCCACGTGCCTGCCTGCCAAGCTGACGCCTCTTTTGTGGTTTATTGCTAACTTATGTGATGAGATTGTGTCTCATTATTAGATACATTATACTCACTCATTCTAGTTGATTACCATACTTGTCTTCCGTATTAGTATGCTTACATAACATATGTGTTTCATTGTTATGCCTTGTCTTTGCGTAGTTTCATCATTCGACCTCGAGTTTGGTCATTTACATTAGTCTTCCAGAACATCTTTTCATATGTGAAGGACATAGTATTAGTATAACTGAGCTGAGTATTTTAAAATTCATGGAACCTCGGTGGAGTGTAGACTGGTCATCTACAATCGACCCGGGATAGTAGGATATGGGCTGACCACCTATATCCGACTCAGAGATGAATTTTGCAATACTGAGAATAGTTATGATAAAATTATGTCCGGGTTACATTCTCTACTCAATTTCCAAATGTTTCATTCATGTGTGCGTATTCAAACGTTGCAAGAACATTCACACCTACATCACTTCGTTAACCCCTGAATTGAAGCACGCCAATTAATCACTGCATCTCATGAACATTCATATTTATGCACAATACATTTACATCACCGTACTCTCTTTCATCACAATCTTATTATGTCACGGTTGTTACAGTCATTTCCCTTCTTACTATCACCATCATCTCCCTTCCCCAAATCCTATATATACAAGGATTAGATGACACTCTATGGATTCTTAGGTTACTCATCACTCATTACTCCCAATATTGATAAGTGGATATTATCAAAGACCTCCCTAGGAAATACTTTCCATACCCTCAATGAGGAGGATCCCTCGGTACATTAAGACCATTCAAACTCAACAGAAATCTCAAGATATCACAAAACCATTCAAACCACTATCACTGGCCGGATCGCCAAAATTCTATTATCTAGAAAGTATTGGCTTGACTAAATTATAAGATTCGTTACGATACGAATGCTCACTAAGCAACACTATAGAGATAAGTCCAACCTCCTAACCAAGACTATAGAACATTCAATGGAACATGACCTCACCAATAGACATCACTCGAACATGTTAGACATCCACACATTTGTACAGAAATACCTACCCGACTATTTTATCCTCTTAATACATTCACTCTTAAATGGATTTTTCTCCAAACGACAGTTATACAAATCATATATCTTGTCAGAAATACTTTTATGAGGTCTTATTTTGATAAGGAAATTCCTTTTGGTTAATCCTTTACAAAACTATTGGACATTAAGGAATTTTAAACATCAATCTTTGGAAACCATACCATTCACCTCTTGATGAAAACAGTCCTACTGTGCATAACTACTAAATTTTGAAACACCAAGGAAAATGTTACTTAGGAAGCCATTTTCTTAAAGTTGTAAATTCATTTATTCGGGAAAGGTTTATGAACGAAACACACAACCTCAAAACAAACTTTGAAAATCAATCACTATATTACATCATTATACATTTAGGGTTTTGGTGATTTGACGACATAAAGCATGGGAAAAATCTTAGTAATGGAGACCAAGCACCGTAGGTGGAGAAAGACTCGATTCATGACATTCCTGCAGAGGTTCCCAACTTTATCCTAACCTATTCTTTCCAATAACATCCTTGACAGACTTAACCTTATAAGACTTTTTCTACAGGATCCATGATACCTATCCTAATCATTCCTAATGAGGGGATTCGATTCACCTCAAACTTTTGACGATTTCTTTAAGATTCCTTTGGAACCACACCACCTATCACCTTCAGACCAATGGTCAGAATTAGAGAACGATTCAAACATAAGGAGATATGCCCAAATCGGGTGTGATAGATGCTGGAAATGGTTGGGAACCATTTGCTATAAATCGGATTCATTGACAAGAATAGCTATCCCAAGATCCCAAAGACAACACCATTTGAAACACAATTTACCAAGAACATGAGAGTCAAACCCGAGATACATTGGACCATTCAATATTTCAGACAGAATGGGCCTAGTAGCCTACAGACTTGAACTTCCGTTAGAGCTCAGTAGTTTACACAGTAATCCCACATTCCAATTCACTGGTCTAAGAACTAAATTGTGAAACAACAAGGAAATTTTTACAAGTCAAGAATCAGTTACAAGCGATTAGGAACAATAGAAGCTAGGTTGGTGCATGACGCACATCATTCGGATTGGGCATCCCTAAATTGCAAACCATCACCTTTCGAACGGAAAAACGAACCATGTTGAAAGCCTTGCCTTGGAAAGGCATGATACAATTTTGGTAACGCGAGGGATTGAGCCTTCTGTATTGAACCATTTAAGATTCATTTTAGCATCAGCCAGTTGACATACAAACTTGAGTTTCCATCAAAGTTCAGCAACACATATATATCCCATCTCACATTTCAAACCTCAGAAGTGCCTTCCAAATGAACCACTCGTAGCATACCTTATTCCATTCCATTAGAAGAGGTTCAACTCGACCATAAGCTTAAAACTTGGGAGAAACCAACGAATCATGGACCCTAAGGTCAAACAACTGAAACCAAGTCGGATCACTATCATGAAGTTCCCTGAATTTTGGAAGAAATCCTGAGTTCACTTAGGAGCGGGAAGACAATCCTGGTTTGGAAATTCGTTTATTGGACCTAAATTCGTCTTAAAATCTGTCAATTGAATAACATATGTGTTTCGGTACCAATTGAAGACCCTTTAATGAATATGAACCCTAAAATGCACTCAAATACTAATTAGATCATATTAGTGATATGTTAACTTATATTAGATCATATCCGTTTTCATACGTTTTCAGACACCTAATACATATGTCTGACTATAAATTGATAAATGTTTGTTGAAAATTGAAATCTAGGTCGGGGATGAAGTTTTCCTTAAAAGCATTCTAAACTCAACCGAGACTGTAGCAAAAGGATGGGTGAGGAGCTTGAACCCAAATGATATAGTTGGTGGTACAGAGATTGGACGAGGATGGTGTGAGGTAAACGTTCAAGTACCAACAAAAAGAGATGAAATGTTGGTGAGACCATATGGGTTACTTGCCACAATTGAAGACTGTGTTGGTGCAACCATAGCATGGCCTTGTCCCTTTATCTCGGTATGTCTTTGTTAATCTTGTGATACCAATAATTTTACTAACATGGAGCTTAATGCTTATACATGGGTGTTTATTTGTAGGTGGTCCGTGAGGATTGAGAAAGGATGCATGATGACCCCGGATTAAGCTTCTTGTTGCTTTAATTTATTGTTTAATGTTACAAGACCTTATTTATGTTTAGTGCTTTTGTTATGACAATGGCTTATATGAAATACAATTTCGTTTTATTCATTTAATAATTAGTTGATGTTTTATTCATATCGTAATAATAGAGTGTGCATGCTGAAAATAGCGTCCTATCATATGACTTGTCAGGACTTTGAAATTGTCCTATTAAACTTATTAACCGTCCTAACAATTAACTTTTAAGGACGCTTATCATTGTAAAAGTGTCCTAATATGTTGTTATTAGGACGTTATTTAGGTTGTTAATAGATATTTTATACGACCAAAAAATTGGTTTCATAATCTTCTTTGAGATACTAGAACCCTTTTCTTGGTGCTAAAGTAGCTATAATGTTATATGATAAGCGTCCTAACAATTATCTTTTAAGTACGCTTGTATGTGTATCAAAAGATTAAAATTAGGTAACCACGTTTTACAACATTGTAAAAGTGTCCTAATATGTTGTTATTAGGACGTTATTTGGTTGTTCAGAGACATATTATGCGACCATAAATTTGGTTTCATAATCGTATTTGGGATATTAGGACCCTTTTCTTGGTGTTAAAGTAACTATAATGGTATATGATAACCGTCCTAAGAATTAACATTTAAGGACGCTTGTATGTGTATCAAAAGATTAAAAGTAGGTTACCACATGTTAGAACATTGTAAAAGTGTCCTAATATGTTTTTATTAGGACGTTATTTGGGTTGTTTATAGACCTATTATGCGACTATAAAATTGGTATCATAATCTTATTTGAGTTATTAGGACCCTTTTCTTGGTTGCTAAAATAGCTATGATGTTACATCATAAGCGTCCTAACAATACTTTTAAGGACGTTTTTATGTGTCTCAAAAGATTAAAAGTAAGTAATCACATGTCAAAACAATGTAAAAGTGTCCTAATATGGTTTTATTAGGACGCTATTTGGGTTGTTCATAGACATATAATACGACCATAAAATTGGTTTCATAAGGGTATTTGAGATATTAGGACGCTTTGGACCTATTACAACCGTCTTACATGAAACGCTTTCATCATTGGTCCTATTAAATGAAAGGTCCTAAAAAGTCTCATTTCATGACGCTTATGGGGGACCTAAAAAACCACTTTTCTTGTAGTGGATATTACGATCATACATTAGAAAACCTTGCAAGATCGGAGTAGGATCGGAAATAGCCTAAGATCGAAGTAAGATCGTAAGATAGCTAGTAAGATCATAGGATCGCTATCGATCCCGATCATACTATAAAGCCTAATTTTTATTATTAAACAATCTTTTTATAAAAATTAAGCCTACTTTCCAAATTTTGACCCAATTTTACTTTTATACATAACTTAAATTTACTCGTGTCGTATTTCTTTTCTACCCAAAGCGCTTATTAAATGACTGAAAATGAAGTCATTGTATGTATTGCTATTATTACGATGTTTTAACTTTGAAATTTGTATTCATAGTTACTTAAATTGGTCGTTTATATCGAATTTTATATGGAACTGCATATATAACACTATAACCCTTATTTAAAAATTCACACTTTCGTAGGATCTTACGATCTCGATTCGATCATACGATCCCGATATTGCGGAGACAAAAACAATCCTAAGTAGGATCGCGATCTTGATATCCTTGGTTGACACAACTAAAGTGTCTTTAATCCTTACTTTTTGTAGATGCATAGTCGATATATGTATGTCTGATGTCTGATATCTGATTTTTGAAGTGAAAGACTAGTCCTTGTGTAGAGAAACTTTTATTATTAAAAGAATCATATAAATACAATTAAAATAAACGCAAGCGGGGTGGAGTGGGTGTGAGCACTCATCAAGTAAGGCAAGCCTCACCTTTCATTCTCATTCCGGTCACCAAGTGAACACTCACCAAAGGGAAACGAAAGGTGAGTGGCTCATTTTTGGTATGTTGAAAAAATTGTGGGCCACTCTTTTTGTTTTAATTTTTTTATTTGGTTTGTAAATGTGTGAGGTATTTAGTGGAGTATATTTGTATTAAGTGAGTATTTTAATGAAAGGTGATGAGAAAGTAACCAAAATTGGTGAAAGGTGAGAGGGAGTGAAACGATTGTAGGCTCCTCCTTTTGTTTTAATGTTTTTTATTTGGTTTGTGAGTGTGTGTGAAGTATTTAGTGGGATATATTTATATTAAGTGAGTATTGTTAGGTCACCATATTGTAAACACAATTATAGATTTGATAGAAATAAGATGAGAAATAGAGTTTGGTTGATTAGATCAAATATGAAGAATAAAAGTGCAAGAGTTTCCTTATGATATTGAAATAACCAACAAGAGTAAGCATTACATAGATGTCCTATTTATAGGTGAAGAGCTAGGGCAACACTCCCTTCTCTTCCCTTCTCTAATTCGTATGGGCTTTAGGCCCATTGGACGAGTAAAGGGCTTACCCTTAAACATAACATGATTAAATAACTTAGCAACCTATTACAAATGATGAAATAACCGAGACTTGATGAAACGTTGATAAACTTAGGTTCTAACAATCTCCCCCTAAGGATCGGTTGTTGAAGAAGTGATGTTAGTCACGGTCATTTGAGGTTGCTTGACGTCTTCTGTCTTTGCACTTTAGTTGTAGCATTCATAGCTTTGGACGTCTTCAAAAATGATTATGTAGAAATGATTCATCGTTCTTAGTTCTTAACAATCTCCCCCAGATAGAATGGGTGTTCATTGTTCTTTGTTGTTGATGAGATAGTGATCAATCTGATGTGGTAATCTGCCATTCGTCACATTCTTTGACTCCAGTGGATCTGCATCATTCCGACATGCTCATACATCTTTGACGGTTGAAACTTTCATAAGTGAGGAGCTCTCTTTTCATATGTGAAGATTCTTTGTGTAGACGTAGAATCCTTCTTTAGACGGTGTGTTGCTTAAGATCGTTTGTCTTTATCACTTTGTAGATTCTTTTGACATGGAATCTATCTTTGACATTCATGTTGCTTCGATCTTTCATGAGAGCTTTCATTTTGTTGAGATGTAAGTATGAGCATGTGGAAGCCGGTGTTCAGGATGGTTGTTGTACCTGAAATGAAACAGTTAGCAATAAAACATCCGGTACTTACAGGTTTGGAGTTAGAATTCGTCAACAGCATAGTGTGAAGACTCCTTCTAATCCTTACCAAGGCCGTTCCTAATCGGATACCCCCTAGAGGGCTTACACAGACATGCATACGCACACCCACGATTAGGTGAGTCGCTGGAGATCACCCCACGACTGTAGACCGTTTGAAACCATCGAACACACTAAGCGTAATCCACAAGGAATCACCGAAGTGACCTGCTGTCAGGGCTGTTTGATGTTGACCCTGGCAGGATTTCCGTTCAATCATTCGAGAAATACCTAAGTAAATCCCTCATAAACGTTCAAGGCAGATTGCTAAGATCTGCGAAGGACTCGATAATTTACACTTAGTGTCCAATGATGCAAGACACTTAGTGTAGAAGATTTTTGTGTTCCTAAGAGATCTTTTATGTTATCTCGTGGCTCTAGACTCGATAAGTGCACATTTGGTTTCCTATGCGGAGGCATGGAGCAGAGGGCCTCCTGTTTCAATATCAACCATCTCTAATAGACGATCGATAGATTACACTGGTTCCCCGTGAGAATGAAACAAACATCTTTTGAGAGATGCCTGAGTGGCTAAGAAGGTTTAGGTGCATTGCGTCACTGGGTCCATGACGTCTTTTATCTTCAATACCGGTGTCGCCTTAGCAACGACCAGTAGCATATGAATTGAACCCGGTGTCTGACCTATGGTTGATAAAATGGAGGGCTATTTCTTTTCACCCTTTTCATTCATTTTCTTTTTAATTCTTCAACCCCTTCTTTCTCCTTTCATTCTTTTCTCCTTTTGTTATATCATACCTAAGGACTTCTAATTTCTAACTATTGGTGATGTCCTTGGGTAGATCCCTCCGGTTTAGGCGGATCATAGGACGGTTTTTCCTATCCTTAGTCACCTTGTAACTCCATAACTATCCTATTGATGCCTTTAAACCAAATCATTGAAAATCTCTCAAAGTGTGTAAGAGTGTAAAACTTTTTGTTAACACTTTGAGGTTTTGGATTTTATATGAAATACTCCCCCTCAACATATGCTCATGATTATTTTCAGAAATTTGCATATGTGGAAAGAGTTGGCACTTTTTGAATTGATCCACTCTTAATAGTCATGTACCCGAGGGACACGTTTACGTTGCTTAGTTAAAGGGATGCATTATCAGCTTTTAGGTGATAACTAGCCCTAATAACTAACTTGATGTTGTTAACATTCCTAAAAGGAAGTTAGACCCGTCAAAGTAAACAACTAGAAAGAGTTTCTCGAAACGGTACTTTCTAATCGGATAAATCCTTTCGAATTCAGACATTTGTTGTTTCGTCAATTCGTGGGTCAATTCTGAGTCGAGCTCGTACGAGATAAGACTTTTTGACATCATATTTTAATCACTTTCTTTTTCTCCCCCTCAAAAATAGCATATCAAATGTTGTTTTTATAGACGGTTTTGATTAAAATATGCCTTTTTGAGTCTTATGGGGAGAGATCAACAAGATTTGAAGATTTAAGAACGATGTTTTGATTCAAGTACTCCCCCTCAACAAGTGATTACTTATTGAGGTGTAATACTTGTCTTTTGAGCAGATTTGAAAAATACTGAAAGGTTTGATTAAATCTACTCAAAAGTAAGAAGCTTTCGCTCCTTATATTAGGATTGTGGCACTGATGCGTACCACAGGGTCCTTTCATTACAAAGTGCGGGTTGTACACTGTTATGTGTGCACAAGCCTTTGTTTTAATACAAAATTTTGTTTTCTTTTAACAAAATACTCCCCCTCAAATAATGAAGTTTATTCGAGAGATAGTCTTCTTGAGCAGAATTTTGAATCGTATTTTAAAAAAATACTTTTTGAAAATTCTCGGGATGATTCTGCTCAAGGTTTTAGAAAACAGAATCAAGTATTATGCAACAAAGAATGCTTGAATATCAGATTAGACAACAACCTCGAGGACTGAAAACCTTTGTTTACTGAAATTTGAAATCCATTTGTAGGCTGTGTCAATCCGATTAAAAGATGTTGAATTCCATCGAGGACTGAAAAACTTTGTTTCATTTTGAAATACCACTCGTGGAATTAATGGAATTTTAAAACTCTTTTTCTGTTGAAAGTTGTTTGAGAAACTTGGCGTCTCTTTTTGAGTTCTAAAAATCTGAAGAAGAAGATTTCCATCTAGAGTTGAACCTCATGGGTTCTTTTTGAAGATTTGTGATGAATGGAAGCCTTCCGGTATTTGGGATGTTCAGAGTCATTCTTTTAATGCAACCAAAGCATTCTAGATATTGAAAATTTGAAAGGTTTTGAATGACTTTGCTTTGGTTTCCACACTTGCTTTACCATTGTAAAGTGAAGATGTAGAATTTGAAAAACTTGTTTCTCATTAGTTGAATCCATTTCCAAGTTTAGCCTTTTGACACATTGAGCCCTTTAACCTCAAAATATGTTCCATAAGAAACATTTTGACAATTGCTGAAATTTTGACTTTCAATGGGATGACATGTATTTGCACACAGAGAAATGTATCAGGCACAAACAAGTATACAGATTAATCAAAAACTCATTCTAAATCTTCCTAAGTGCTCAGTATTCTCAAATTATCACACAAGATCACAGATTAATTCATTCTCTCACTCGAAATTCTCCAATTATTATCATGGTTTGGGGTTATGATATGAGACTTATGCACACATGTTAGCATCATGATGCCTGAATAAACAAACAAACGCCCTAGAAGTAGCAGCAAAGACATCAACATCTTAAACCCTAAATCACATGATTTCAAACCTATGTTGTTTCTAATCGAGCAAACACACCAATCGAGCATCCTTTAGTGTCCTCTAAAGCTATATGAAATAATTAATTAGACTAAACACATAAAAATGCCCTAATCGATAATTACATAAACCCTAGTTTCTGATTAAGCCTTTTTGACCGTTGAAAACATTTGAAACATTTTAGGGAACAATGAAGAAACAACAAACATATCTTTGTGAAAAAAGATCGAAGAGAAAAAATCGTTAGTCTGATTCGTTGAGGTTTTTAATTATGTGTGAAACTTTTGAGAACATTTGTGGAAACATTGTTTAGAGCCCGTTTTATTTTCCATGCAATGAACTTTTACCTAAGTTTAAGAATTTTTGTGAACTTTACTCATTAAAGATTAATAGCTTTTCCTTTTGAAGTTTAAACATGGTTAATGTTGGAATCACTGCAGAAAAATTTCTTTTCTCCCCCTCGAATTAGCATTTACTTTGTGAAGACTTTTTTGCATATTTTAATTCGAGAGATCATAGAACTTTTGAAAATGAGTTTTTAATCTGAATGATGAAGAAACAATTTTTCTTAAAGAATTATGATAAGGTGTGCAAAATCATGATTTTGTGAAAAATTTTCTCCCCCTCAAAATATGTTCCATTGATTGAATTTTGAAAAAGTTATACATATGAGGAACATGTTTTGAAGATTTGATGTTTGCACACTTTTAAAGATGATTTTTTTGAGTATCCACACAGTATGGTTCAATCGTACCCTTTTCGACATGCTCCTTGATGAAATGATATCAGACAGCACCATGCTTGGATTTTGAATGTTGAACCGTAATGCAGGAGATGGCAGTGACACTCTTGGGGTCACAGTACATCGGGATATTGTCAAAAGATATAACCATAATCCATGAGCTGAGATCGCATCCATATGATTGGAGCAGAGCAGGCAGACATAGCTACATATCCAGCTTTTGTTGATGACAGTGATGTATAATCCTGCTTCTTTGACCGTATCCTTTTGCTACCAAACGAGATCTGTTACGGGATATTGTGCCTTTAGTGTCCAGCTTGTTTTACCAAATCCATTAAAGTCCAATGATGTGTCAAAGGGTGATGTTGGTAGAACGTATGCATATTAGACGGATCCAAATTGCGAGAAGATGACTCTGCTATATCAGGAACGGTTGGAGCCAGTGCAAATGGTTTGTCGAAAGCATTTCCGTCATAATCTGCAAGTGCGGGTACTTCTTGATTTTGTTGATCAACAGCTGTATCATTGTTGTTGGAAGCAGTTTGTTCTCCTGTTGTTGGAGAATCGATTGGAGGTGCATCTGCAGCAACGGTCGTTGTTGTAGATTCAGGTGTATCTTGAATTGAAATAGTATCAGGTTGTGCAGCGGAAACAGTAGATACATCTGGAGCACGTTATTCGACATTCTCGGTGAACAGAGGAGTAAACAAAGTTTCCAAATTGTAGACGGGTGAGTGATAACAGTTCAGCTGAAGGATCTGTGAACTTTAGACGGTTGGTTGCGGGTCCTAAGCTGTTGTACTTAGAAGCCATGACATTAAGCTCGGGTCCGAAACTGAGTTGTTCCGAAGCCATCATTTAAGTGCGGGTTTCGTACTGAAGTATACGAAAGCCATCCCTGTTGAATCCGCAAAGAAAGAAAGAAGAGACAAGGCAGAGAACAGGGATCCCCAAGTGTAATTGGGTTCCGGATGTTAGAAGCATAAAGTTGTAGTGTCAATTATCTTCTTGACACCAGAACACTCAATATCAATGGTTTGCTTTCTCGCCTCAGGGATAGATTCTGTGGTTTTCACATTAGTTTTGGTGAAACTATCTAAAATCTTTCCTGTGGGAATCCACCTAAGACCAATCGCTTTGAAAATTCTACCCGTGGGTACCTACCTAAGGTTAGATCTAGGAGATGTTTTCCTCTTAGGTGCAGCGGAATGAAATGTGGGAGCATCACTTAGTTGAGAAAACCTATGTCCTATATTGATCCACTTCTTAGATTTCTGATTTATGGCTTTTGGTTCAACGGGTTTGTTTTTCTTAGTCAATTGAGCCTTTGCAAGTGAATTTCCCTTTGGAAGATTTTTTAAAGAACCTACAACATGATGTTTTAAGCAACTACTCTTAGATGCTATCCAATTCCTATTAGTTTGTTGATTACTCTTAGGTTTTGGATTGCTACTACTAGCAGTGTTTTGCAATACAGTGGAAGGCATCATATGAGGTTTTGAACCTAGAATTCCATCTTTTTGAAGCAACGCAATTTTTCTAGCTTTTTCTAGATCATAGTTCTTGTTCGTGTCATTAATGTCATAGGTCTCTTTACTTTTAATGCTCGGCTTAGACATAGTTTTCGAACTAATCCTAGATGAGCCAGGTATAATCACGTGTTGAGGTTTAGCAGACACAGATGCATTTTCCTTAGGCCAGGAGTGTGGAGTGACTGGTTTTGTCAAATGATTTATCTCAACAATTTGGGGGACAAACCNAGCAAAGTTCTCGAAAGATTATGAAAAGATTTCGAAAATTTTCCAAAGATCTCGAAAACTGAAAGATTTCGAAAAGTTTGAAAAGATCTCGAAAGTTTCACAGTTTCGAGAAAAATTTCCACAAATTATCGAGATTCTACAATCGCGATAATATCCAACAAGTCGAAGTGATTTCTTTCTTATACAAGAGAGAAAAGCACTGAGTAAGCAACGGAAACACCTTAGGAGCAAAAACCAAAGATCTCGAAAGTTTGGGGTTTAAGGTTCTCGAAAATAGGGCAGATTTTTGTTTTTGTTAAAAGCAATCCAAAAACACGTTTTTAACCCAAGATTCTTGTACAACTAACCTTAAAATGATGAAATCTTAAAGAAAGTTGCAAACTTGACAAATTTTTCAAAAATTTAAAAATTCTTGAAAAATAGTACAAGTTTCGAATCTTTGAGTTTTTGAGAAAAAGTTTGAAACTTTTTGTTTGTAATGATTTGTAGCACAAGTTTGTAAACAAATATGTGATAGAAACCACGAAACAAACAAAAAGGAACAAAATTTCACAAAAAATACGAGACTAAAAATGGTTTTTGGTTCGAACTTAACAAAAAACAATCTTCCACACCTTCTTCTAGCGAATGATACCACTTGTTAGGTCACCATATTGTAAACACAAGTATAGATTTGATAGAAATGAGATGAGAAATAGAGTTTGGTTGATTAGATCAAATATGAAGAATAAAAGTGCAAGAGTTTCCTTATGTAAATGAAATAACCAACAAGAGTAAGCATTACATAGATGTCCTATTTATAGGTGAAGAGCTAGGGCAACACTCCCTTCTCTTCCCTTCTCTAATTCGTATGGGCTTTAGGCCCATTGGACGAGTAAAGGGCTTACCCTTAAACATAACATGATTAAATAACTTAGCAACCTATTACAAATGATGAAATAACCGAGACTTGATGAAACGTTGATAAACTTAGGTTCTAACAAGTATATATCCTACTAAATACTAAGTGAGTATATTGAGTATATTATTCAAAGATGAGGGAAAGTGACCAAAACGAGTGAAAGGTGAGAGAGAGTGAAAGAAGAAAAAAAGTTGAGCTGATGCTGATGTGTAAAGTGAGGGATAATGACGATTACCTTTAGTCTCAATATCGTAATCCTTCTAAATTTTAAAATACTGTGAAACTAAATGTATAAATAATATAGAAAAGTTGCGTAGACTTTTCAAAATTCTCCACTTACCTTTAACTATTTGTTTCTAATAAATACAGAAAAGTTGCAAATTTATAACCTATTTATGTCATTGTGTTAGCTTAATGCGTTTTTAGAATCTAAGAGTGAATATTGTAAAAGCAACCAGGGTTATAGCTTTTCGAATATTCAAATATCAACAAAAAAGCGTAGAGAAAAATATTCTTTAGGTTTTGTGATATAAGTTTTAATAACTCAAAATCAAAATATGAAATGAATAACTAGAACATTATATAAACTTTAGTTAATTTATTTTAAATATGCATGTTACTAATTAATTACTAACATTTTTCATCGTGAAGTTTTTTATTTTTTGTGTTACTTTTGCATCTAAATATATGGCGTCTGCTTCTTTTCGTCATTTAAGAAGATTGCGTCTCTTGCCATAATGCCATACAACTATACAAGTCGATATAAGTCCATGGTTGTAACAACTTCAGAGACTAGGCAGGTCCATTTTTCTACCTAAATAGTTCCTTCTTGCATCTTTTTATTTCAAACATTTTATTATTTTAACTACCAAAGTCAATTAGCCAAATACAATACGTGTCCCACATACATTGTTTCCTATCTTTTGCATTTTATAATGTTCGATATTTTGATGCTTCACCAAATTACTTGTTTTTATTTTACAAAACTAAAACATAATAGGCTAATGGCAAAACCATTTATTTTTTCCATCCTAAAGTTGTTCATGGACAAAAACTAAAAGTAAACAATTATCATGAAATATAACAAAATGAATGGATGGATACACAATAATATTGAGATAGTAAGATGTACTACTCCAAAACAGGAGGTCATGTCTAAAATTTTTGACATTGAAACAAAGATAGATTCTAATATAGCTTCGGATGTTGAAAAAGAGGATCGTGTGAAACTTCTTAAAGAACGTGATGATCTTCAACAATTAGAAGATATGGATTTGGATCAAAAAACTAAAGTTAAATGGGACATAGAAGGAGATGAAAATACAAAGTTTTTTCACGGGATGTTGAAGCAACAGAGACACCAACAAATGGTTCAAGGTATCATGATTGATGGTGAATGGGTGACAAACCCTCATCAAGTGAAAATGGCGTTTCATGACTTTATAAAGACAAGCTTAAAGTGTCGGATTCCTTGATGGAATTATCCCCTGTTGTGCCTTTTGCTACTTTGAGTCTAGGGGATAACCTTGAGTTAGAAAAGTCGGTTACTACTGAAGAGATACGAGCAGCTGTGTGGGATTGTGGAAGTCAAAAAGCCCTGGGTCCGGACGGTTTTTCGTTCCTTTTTCTTAAGAATTATTGGGAGCTTTTGAAAGAGGGTGTGGGGAAAGCTATTAGAAGTGTTTTTGATTAAGATGCCATGCCTAAAGGTGTTAACTCGTCCTTTATTACGTTAATTCCCACGATCGTTAATCCGATTCATATTAAAGACTTTCGCTCAATTTCGTTGATTGGTATGCAATACAAAATAATTGCTAAGATTTTAGCTAACATGCTTACGAAAGTTATTGATAAAGTGGTTAGCCAGGAACAATCGACTTTTATATCAGGAAGGCAAATTCTTGATGGGCCAATTATGCTTAGCGAGCTCATGCCGTGGTATAAAAAGAAGAAGAAGAAGAAGAAGCTGATATTGTTTAAAGTAGATTTTGAAAAAGCTTATGACAGCGTAAGTTGGAAGTTTCTTGACCACATGTTATTAAGTCTATGGTTCGGAAGTAAATGGTGTTGATGGATTCAAGTTTGTTAAATTCAGCTAGATCTTCTGTTCTTGCTAACGGCAGTCCTTCTAGTGAATTTTCGATAAATCGTGGATTGCGTCAAGGGGATCCGTTAAGTCTGTTTCTATTCATTATTATTATGGAAGGGCTAAATATCGCTTTACAAAATGTGGTTGGATCGGGTCTTATTCGTGGGGATTTGATAGGAAACTCGGGTCACAAGCTTTCACATCTATTTTATGTGGATGACGTGGTGATTATTTCATAATGGAATAGTCAAGATATGGATAATATTAATCGTGTTTTGCAGGTGTTTTACCTTGCTTCGGGTCTCAAAATTAACGTTTCTAAATCAAATATGTTTGGGCTTGGGGTGAGTTCGATAGATATTGAGGATATGGCTCGTGTTACAGGATGTGGTTCAGGTAGTATCCCATTCTCTTATCATGGTTTACCTCTTGGAGCGAATATGCACTTGACTGCCAATTGGCAACCTTTAATTGATAGGTTTCGGGCTAAGTTATCGGTGTGGAAAGCTAGCATTTTATCTATTGGGGGTCGCTTAACTCTCATAAAGTTGGTTCTAAGAAGCCTTGGGATACATTATATGTCCATCTTTAAATGCCCATATTTTGTCATTAATTTGTTGGAAGCTATGGGGGCTTCTTTCTTTTGGGGAGAAATGGGGAGAAAAAGAAGATGGCATTGCTATTCTTCAAAAATGGAGATGGAGATTCGTCAATAATCCGGACTCCTTAAGGGCTTGGGTGATTAAAGCTATTCATGGGGTGGAAGCAGGTCTTGATTTAAAAGGGTGTAATTGCAATGGTGTTTGGTCTTCCATTATCTCGTCTTATGCTATGCTTCACGATCATAATATTCTTCCGATAAATTCTTTATGTCGTAAGGTGGGGAATGGTTCCTCTATTCGTTTTTGGAAGGACAATTGGAATGGTAATGGTCATTTGATGTCAAGGTTTAATCGGTTGTACCATTTAGATGTAAATGTGGATTGTTTGCTCTCAGATTGTAGAAATAATGAAGCCTGGGTGTGGAATTGGAAGAGACAAATAATGGGTTCACGTAATGAAGCTTCTTTAGCCTTGTTAGTTTTGGAATTGGGGCAATTTCATTTTTCGGATAGTCCTGATTCGTGGAAATGAAGTTTGGAGGATACTGGCACTTTTACAGTTCAACGGACCAGAATTTACATCGATGCTTGTATGTTGCCCTCAATTTCCCCTTGCACGACTTGGTCGAAAGTGTTACCACGAAAGGTAAATATTTTTATTTGGCGCCTTATCTTGGATAAACTCCATACTCGGTTAAACTTATCATTGAGGGGCCCCGAGTTCCCTTCCATTGTTTGCCGATATGTAACACTGGTATGGAATCAGTTAACCATGTTTTCTTTGGTTGTGAGGTGGCTTTTAACATTTGGCGCTTAGTTCGTATGTGGACTGACATTGACATGCCTTCATTTTCTTCTTGGTTCGATTGGTCCCAATGGTTCATTGATTGGAGAGCTTCAAAAAAGGATAAAGATCGAGTTTATGTCATTACAGTGGCCTTGGTTTGGTGTTTATGGCGGTATCGTAATAGCGTTACTTTTTCTTCTAATTATATGAGGAAAAGTGATATTTTTGATTCAATCCGTTTGTTTTCTTTTTCTTGGCTTAAAAGTAGAGGTCGTAATGTATATTGTTGAAACTCTTGGCTTATGAAGCCTGTGTAATTTCTCTTTTAGCTTCTTGCTAGAGAGGTCGTTTTTATTGAAATCATCGTTCTAAAAAAAGATATACTACTCCAAAGTCAATTCACCACACCAATGCATGCGTGAAAAAAGACACTGGTTTTTCAAACAGTTTCTTTTTGACTCGGTTCAACCCGACCAACCGGTCCGATCCAATTTTGTAAAAACTATTATGTATGTGTGGTCTTTCTTGCAATCCTGACCATCGTCTCGCCTGAGGAAATTATTCTAGAGCCAATAGTGATGCCAATCATGAGAGAGAATATGATGTGACAATGATATAAAAAGTTGTTTGATGAGTATTCAAGTGGCATAGTACTGCTGAGCGGTAAACAAGTTAAACGCCTTTTTGCCTACACAACTACAAAATACTAACATACTCACACTTTTTTTTTTTCTTTGGTGAAAAGGAGAAATTTTATATATTTCACAAAAAAGTACAAAGATCGAGTGAATGTAAATGGACATGCCCCATTATATTCTCACTACAAGATCCCACAAATATGCTAACTCTAAACAAGCATTCTATATCTAAATTCTATTAACATACTGAAATCATAATACTAAACTATTCACTCTTAATCTGCTTTGCTTTGACTAATTCTTCTCAGACAAATACTTCACTTAGTCTCCACTTCATTGACTGCAATCTTTGACAGTGAAACTCATCATTCTCAACTTGATAATATCCACAATATTCTGCACTAAACTTTCATCTATTCTTTCACCTTTATCAAAGAGCCTATTGTTCCTTTCTTGCTACACAAAATATACTACTGCACCAATCACAATCCTCTTTAGAATGCTCCAAATTCTATTGTTAGCAGCCAATAGAGATAACTCTTCAATAACAGTTTTCCAGTTGTAAGAGAATTTCTTATCTAGCAATGCCTGCAACTTCTTCCAAACTGTGTTAGAGTAATCACATTGAAAAAAGAGATGTTCATGTGAGTCCCTGCCTTGCTTGCAAAGGGTGCATTCCATAACCTCATTAGGCCTCCATTTAGCAAGTTTATCTTGAGTCATTAACCTTTCTTGCACAACCATCCATAGAACAAAGGTATGCCTAGGGATGCATTGAGGAAACCAGATCATAGATCTCCATATCACTTTAGGCCCATTACTTATCATATCTTTCCACGCTACATTGGTTTTGAATATAGTATCCAGCCCTGCTCTTGTCACCCATACAGCTTTGTCACACAATTCATCATTAAGAGCAGGAACCTGAATATTACTTAGTTGAGGGAATTTAGTAAACCATTCAGTAGGCCAACACCACTCTCCTTTAGAAATTAGACTAGCAACATTACAAGTATTGCTAAACCTTGCATCATAGATTTCCCTTGTAGAAATAAAATCACACAAAGCTCCCTCCTTGCACCACTTGTCTTGCCAAGTAGAGGTAGATTTTCCATTTCCCAATTTGAAGTAAACATGGTTCCTAACTTTCTCTCTTAGTTTCAAGATATTCTTCCATCCACTGCTACTATTATTCTCATAAGGCATTTCTCATACACTCCTTCCTTTCAATTTTTCTACACTTATTCAGTTGACACAAAGTGTGTCCTTTTTAGCAGCAACATTCTACAAGTGTTTCATAATGAGTACTTCATTCCAGGATTTGTAAGTTTTTAAGGCCAAGTCCACCCTGATCTTTTGGCTTGCAAATATTATCCCATGAGATTTTTTGCTTTACCTCTTGTTAACTCACCTTGGCACCACAAAAACCCTTTTAACACACTGTTAATTTCCTCAATCACTGTTTTGGGAAGAATGAAAATAGAGGCCCAATATACTTGTATTGATGATAATATAGATGCAATTAATTGCAGCCTTCCAGCATAAGACAATGATTAGAGCATGTTTATACACTTTAAAATGTGAATAATAAAAAAGTTTATACCATTATGACTGTACGAGTGTGAACCAATTGGGTGTATCAAATATTTTCACACTTTTATGTGTGAAGATTTATGTATATTTTTCACACTATTAAATGTGAGAGTTTTAAAACAATTCTTGATAGTTTTTAAGTGTGATGATTTTGATTTAGAATAACCCTTCACGTTTTTAAGTGTGCGATTGAAATTCTTTTACACTTTTTAAGTGTGAGAATTTTGAAACAATTATTCACACTCTTAATTGTGAATATCTTTAAAAAAATGTTCGCGGTTCATAAAGTGTGAATAAAACAATATATAAAAATAACAAATTTGTTAGTGGTAATTTTGTAATTTCTGTGCGTGCGTGTTGTGCATATTAGGTGTAATTTTAGAATAAGAAAGATTGATGAAACAAGAGATTAAGTGTTGCAAACTTTTCTAACAACAAGAAACATGACTCTTAGACAAATGAGTAAATGACCACCACCCCCGTTATAATGACAAGAGAAAGTTAAACAATGATTGAATATTGTAGCTCCTATATTATGATGAGGCTATAAGGTTAATAATGTCAATGTGATGCCTTTTGGAGAAAAATTAAGTGACCACCCCTACACAATGTTGACATTTCAAAGTGATCTCCCTCGCTTGACAAGTAATATGCCTATAATTAGTTAGATAAAATAGCGTCCCCATATATTCTACGTAAGCTCAAAATAGCGTTGAGTTGTAGAATGAGTCATCAAAGAAAACTTAAACACGTGAACGATAAAATATTTTTATTTTAGTGATTGACATTGTATATTGTATGCCGTTAATAAATAAACATTAAATTAAGATATTAATTTTCCTTGCAGTTTCTTGTTTGTTTCTTGAAATGGCATTTTATTAAGCAAAAACTAGCAAGATGTTAGTTGAAAAAGGGGTTACAAAGGATTTTTACAAGCTGATCAAATTTGGGTTATAAACCCATTAATTCCAATTTGGATTGATCTTGATCCTATCCTTATTTAAAATCTAAGAGAGCGAAAGTAATTTGATCTCCTCTTCTAACTCATCTTTTCATGGCGGTTTCATGTCGAAACAAAGCTGGTCTCAATGTATGCAAATCAACCATGTTGTGGTTTGAATAACCGCGTCCAAGCAAATCTTTGTAGTTGCGCTTATATATTTTGAACCACTCCAAGCTAAAAGGTCGGGAGTGTCTTTCGGGTATTATTCAAGATCCCACCACTTTGTAATCATGGACAATAAATCAGCAGCCACCTTACAACTAATAAAATTGTTGGGCAGATTCTATGCCTTCATAAAAAACGGCACATCAAACCGAATGAAGATCTATGCCTTGTTCATCCAAGTAATTACTTCGAGTAGGCAATCGTTGTTCAATAACCTCCAAGTGTGAATGCTAAGCTTAATAGAGATGGAATTATTCCACCTGATTTTATAACCGATACAACTGAGAATGCAACCATCAATTTTCTCATAGTACATACGCGAAATTTGTTGAATGTTTCAAGGGAGCAAATACAAGAATTAAATAATAACATAGAAATACTTAAACATCTTTATGCTGTTCATTTAACTAAACACATTGTCATAATAATATACATTTATTTGTTAAGAAAAAGTAGAAGTTTTAATGTTACAACCTTAGTTAAATTAACAAATGATATGTTTAACTAAATACATTAGTCGGCTCGCAATGTCGAGTCGTAAACACAGGTAAAAAAAATGATGTGTTTAATTAGTTACAACCTCGTTTTAGCCATCAGAAAACAAAGAAAAGTCCCCGAGATCAAATAAAACAAATCGAAAACAAGCAACCACCACCACAATAAAAAACAGGATCAAGAATTAAATAATATAACAATTTTGACATTTTGAAATCGATAAATAAGGATTAAAGTCATAGTTAAATCCAATTTAGCTTGTACATGTACTTTTTTCTAAAAACTTTCGAAACCATTTAATTTGTTTGTTGGCAAGAGAAGTTAATTTATAGAGTTAAAAGTACAAAAGAACTTGTTTCTCGTTAGGGGTTAGATTTCTGTGAAACTTTCTCGAATTCAAATAACATTAAATAACATCAACAAACTAAGACACTCTATTTTAATTATATATCTGCATAATTTCAACATGAATTTTTGGCGTTTACACGCATTTAAATCATTTTGACCATTGCTCTAAAAGGAAATTTTCAAATAGGAGTATTCCAAACCATCTTTAACCATGTTTTCCATTAAAAAAATTGGAGGAGGCCCCAATTATAAAAAGATGTAGTATAAGTTGAAGGAAAAAAAATATAACCAAAGTTACTAAACAAATAAAAAAGTTTACAGTTCACATGCCAATATAAAAAGAAATACAATCCCTGAGTTTTGCAGGAAGCTAGCATAAGATTCGGTGCAAAAGCATAATTTCACAAACCTGAATTAAAATAATTGATTAATTATTTTATGCTTAAAGAAATACAGAATATATGTTGTTTCAAGAATTGAAGATGCAATGTTTTTAGTAAGATTCTTGGCAGATTATTATCTGGATGATTAGTATCTTTAGTTCGTTTATAAAGATGAATTTTTGATACACTCATGCTGCAAAAACAAAAAAATAAAAATCTTCTTATGCAAAATGCTATAACCAGAAACGCTAACTGGTCTACTTGACACGCCTCAAAGACAACAAAAATCTTAATAAAGTTTGATGAGTTATCAAACACCTAACATTGAACATTGCCCTTTAGAAGCTAAATTTAACCCACGTGACTTGATCCAAGGGATCAGATTAGCCTAGGAGACACAAAATGTATTTAGGCCTATACGTATGCGTGGGTCTTATTGGCTTTGAGAGCCACTTACGCTAACTCGACAGTGTATGGAGAGGGGGACAAATACTCCGTGAACAATATTAAACACGGTTACTATACGTTAACGCTACGTCACTGCAGAGTTGTTTTGGTTTGACAAACGAATCGGATTTGTGAAAACTTTGTCAATCCAATTCAATGAGAATGTTTTCACATTTAGTCACTGTCATTTTTTATGATACTTTTCTCATTTTTGAACTCAATTTAGAAGGGGCCCCTACTGAAGTTTAGAAAAGTAAGGTTAAACAGCGTTGTGAGGGATAGCGTAATGGAATTGATAGAGAAATTCGTAGAGCTAGGTTGGTTGAATTTACCGAAGAGACTTGAATTATCCAGACGGATTGACAGCGGCTTAAAGATAAGAGTAATGTTGTTGCTTGATCAATCACTAATCCGCTAGCAACGTGATCCTGGAAGCAATCCTCATATGGGAAATTAATTAATGTAGTTTTGGGACACAAACAATGTCAATATTTGATTGTAATTAATCAAAGAATTTTGCTATATTATTTGTAGAGCCAGAAAACAATGTGCTTTAGATAATGAAATGTACTATAGTTTCTAACTTATCAAACATCAAAATTGTAGTATGCATAAAATATTACTCTATATTAAAATTCAAATCACTCCCATAAGTTCTATTAAATATACTGTAACTTGTATATGAAAAGTTTTACAAAGGAAATAGTCAAGTGTTTTGTAACATGTCAAATAGATGAAAATGTCAATGTGTTCATAAATCAATTACCTTGTATTTGTCCCGTTCAAAAGACAAAACCTAGCTTGTATTTGTTTGAATTCGGTTTAATTAACCAAGGATGAATTAATTAATGGTCAGTTGAAGATCGAGACGAAATTAACTTGGATAAGTAAAAACTACTGTAATAGAGTTTCCAACACTTTAATTTGTTCAAGTGTATGTACATTATTTATCTTCATCCTAGCTCCTTGCTAAGTTCCATTTTATAATATAAAGGCCGCTAAAAACATAATATATTATTTATATACTTACGTACATACAAATGATATTTTTACTTAAAAACATAATATTTTTGCATAAAATTTTCTGATGATTATTATTTTATGTTGGGTTTTGTTTAGTAGTTTTATTGGTTGTAGCTAGTTGTCATTTATGGCCTGTCATAAATGATTTAGTGGTTGTGTCAAGCGATTGCTTGCGGTTAATGTGGTACTTCAGCCACATTCCATTGTGCTTAAACGCTTTTTTGGAGTAATATATTTTACCGAGTGGAATACCCTTTACCCAAAAAAATGATCAGCGTATGACGTTAATACTATTCAGACTCTGCCTTCACAAATAACCTAAACACGAATGCCCCATCCGTTTACCCGCCCGTAGTTTGTATGTATACATTATGTTAACTTGTTTGTAAAAACTGAGGCAACTTCCATTATTCGTAACTATTAATCTGTTATTGGATTTATAACTTATAAGTGAATTTATAATCATTTGAGTTTGGTGTTCTTGGAGAAGGTTTATTAGAAGGAAACTTGGGTGAAGAGGGGAGGTTCTTACTAGTATTTTACTATACCACACAACTAATAATTAAGCAGTACTATTGAGGTTTGTGTTTTTTAGAACGGCATTTTCATTAAACTAGCAATAAGCTAGAATTAAAGAAGATTACAAAATAATATTAGAAGAAGATTTTGGATCACAAATCCAATTGAACCAAGAGATTGTCTTTCCGAGGAGGTTTTAAATCGAAGCAAACTCGGTTTCTAAATCTCCAAATAACCCAAGCCGTAGTTTGAACCACCACATCGAAACATTATGTTTAATAAAAAAAATCTGTAAATATGATATGATTAGTTGATGAATTTAAATTATTAAACCATCATTATTATAACCCTAATCCTATATATTGACTTATGTTACCTTTCTACTATCACATTAAATAAATATTTCTTATCTGACCTTCATCAGAACAAGTCTCTCACTCAATATATATTGCCAACTTGCTAACTCACCAAACAAAGTTGTCCTTTAACAGCACACACACACACACAAACAAACATAGAGAGATCTAGACAGAGATATTTCTTGTGCAAAAGGCCAATTTCTAAGTGAGATTCAAACAATCAGAAGAAAACATGGGTAGGGCTCCATGTTGTGACAAAGAAAATGTTAAAAGAGGGCCATGGTCTCCTGAAGAAGATGCAAAACTTAAGGGCTTTATTGAAAAATATGGTACTGGTGGTAACTGGATTGCTCTCCCTCACAAAGCTGGTATAATACAAGAAACCATACTAGGGTTTTGCTTTTTATGCTTTTTTTTTTTTTTTTTTTTTTTCTTTTTTCTTTTTTGTTCTTGCTCTTGTTAATTTTTGTGTGATGGATGTGATTTTTTTCAGGTTTGAAAAGATGTGGAAAGAGCTGCAGATTGAGATGGTTAAACTATCTTAGGCCCAATATTAAACATGGCGAATTCACTGATGATGAAGATAGGATCATTTGTAGCTTGTATGCTAGCATTGGTAGCAGGTATACATCACTTAATTATATATCTTCATATCATCATCAAATCTTGGATCTCTACTTTTGCCAAATTTGACTTTCATATCATCAATAAATATTTTACAAAAAGATTCTATAAATGTTAGAATTATGGATGCATGCATGCCAGTTCATTTGTATATAATTTTTTCTTTTTAAAAATGTTATGATATGAAATGTTTTGAATTATGTATATGCAGATGGTCAATAATAGCAGCTCAGCTACCAGGAAGAACTGATAATGATATCAAGAATTACTGGAACACCAAGCTCAAGAAGAAGCTTTTGGCTATGCTTCCTCCATCTTTTCAAAAAAGGCCTTCTTTTTTTCCATCTTTACCACTTCAATCAACACCTCTATACACACCAAACCACTTCTTGACAAATAACACTTCGCCTTTTTATGGCTACAATACCACTAACTTCATGACCATGAACATGAACATGAACATGAACAATCAAGACCATATGAATATTACACAGTTTCAACCACCACAGTCACAAGATCCAAACTCCTTGGTTGGCTTGATCACTAACAACATTGACAACAATGATAATAGTTTCTATTTAGGGTTTCAGGACACTCATCCAATGGAGTACAACTACCCTACATCAGATGTGAAAGAAGCCATGCTTATGTTTGGAAACTATAATAAAGATCATCATGAAGTGAGTACAACTGGCTCTTCATCTGATGGTGGTAGCTGTTTGAGTCAACTCAGCTTTGGAAATTATGATAATAAGCAGCATCAAGTCAAGCAAGAAGACCAATTTGGCCTTCAGGGTACTTTTGGAGATCAAAACCAAAGTCTCATCATCAACAACATGAGCTATACTGATCAAAAACCAAAAGTGTATAGCGTAAAGAATAATTTTGAAAGCTTGTTGCATAGTGATCTTGAAGAAGTGAAGCAACTTATTGGTAACACAAACAGTACTAACAGCAGCTACTTGTTGAATGATGATGATGAATACAAGACAACACATGATGATCATAAGGAGATATGCTATCATTACTGATCATGGATATGATTATGATACATTTGTAATTATTAAGGAAGAAGATACAGATGAAAGACTTAAAGACAGTTTCTTGGGGGTTGTGTTGTTGATTGTAGTGGAAATCTATGTAAAAAATCACACCAATTTTTTCTTTGTTTTTAATATCTTTCTGTGTGACAGTATATGTACTAGCCTTTCTTTTTGTGCATTTGTTATTGGGTTTATTAAATTGTACTACTATTCTGTCAGTAACTAACCCCACTCTCTCCTTTAGGTTCAATACTCAAGTGCCCAAAATATGTTATAGACTTCTGGTTTGCTAAGTTTTAAGTTTTTCTAATATTTTTTCCAGATTTCTTGTGCCTGCATTGTACTAATATTATGCTTGCAACTATATATAACTTATATATGGAACAAAGCTTTTAGCTTTTAACTTTTCTGATCATTTTAGTGATCCCATATGGCCATTTTCTCATGTGCTCATGTGATTCATCAAGCGAAGTTTGATAGATGCTAGAATACAAATAAAGAATTCTTTAAAAATTCACAAATGATAACTAAAACCTATCAAGCTTAACTTGAAATCTGAAAGTTTCATGCAATGTGTTGGTCCCTTTTACTTGGTTAGTGGTTAACTACAAAGTTAATCTAACCAAGTTCCATGGAATAATGATGCAAAGATTAATAACTAAGAAATAAAAACGTAAAAGATAAGAAACAAGATTTTTCAACGTTTAACTCTTTATTAGAAATTAATCAAAAGAATTATACTCAAGTGTTTGGCGGAACAGACACTTGGGAGATTGTATATGACATAGTATGTTGTGTAGTGGTTCATTCTTACTTTCCTCATCTATAAACTTTAAGCTATGCTTATAGTACTGCAACATAAAGACCACTATTGCGCTATCTTTAGGGATGGTTTGTCTATTATGTGAGAGAGGTAAGTATAGTTTGTGAATGTCTAAGCATTAAGTGACAAACTCCGCAACCTTTAGCTCTCTCTTTATGACGCCTAATATTTTATACACATATATGGTATTATTCAAACCGTTTGTGAAGAAAGTACGCAAAGATTACATCACCTAGTTGTGACAATACTTTATATTTATAGTCTATTTTGGGTCATTAATTTTGTGGACAATATACTAACTTTCTGAGGTCTTATGTTGATATGTTCACCATTCCCTGAACCCACTTACCATTTGTCATGTTGTTAGAAAGTTTGTCTTACTATAGTTGATTATTTTGTATGTTTGAACTCTGTTTGTATATTTCGAATAACCGCCGTTGTCCTCTGCCTTGTCCTTGGCCTCATGTATTTTTGTCGTGCCAGTGCCTTCGAGTTGTCTTATTCTTGCAGTCTTTGTAGCGGTTTTGTTTGCTTTCAGTTTTGTAGGTAGTATTACGTTGGGTTTTTATATTAGTGAATGTTATTGTCATTCTCATCTCCTTGAATCCAATGTTATTCCACCTTCTGTTCAGTCTTGCTTAGGTGCCAATCACTGAGACCGTCACCCTTGAATGGAATCTTTCTTCTTAAGGCTTGTCCCCAAGGCATCCTGAAAGATGCAATCACTGAGTGAATTGTTCACTCCCAGTGACTTGATTGTGTTAAAGATAGTTAAACCACTTAGGTTTCATTTATGTTTAAATCTTAGTTTAAGAGAGCTTAGGTAATTCAAGTTGACAACAATCTCCCCTATTTTGGACCATACAAATAGCGCTAAAGTGTTATATGTAAGTTTGAGAGGACAACTGATAAACAAAACATCATTGTTCTTGATTAGCTATTACAGTTCCCTAACAAAATATCAAAAAAATAACAAGGATGGAAGGTGTTTTGCAGCTTTCAGATGTTGAGGTGGTAACGCAAGTGCCTCAAGCTTAGCTTCTTTTGGATGCTCAGTAAGTGTTTTTCCAGGAAGCTCTTCAATCTTTTGTTTTCAGGTCTAGTGCAGACCCTTATACGTTTTGCAGCAGTTTTGATTGGAGAAGTCATCATGAAGTAGATAAAGCATAGCCTTAACCCGGCCTTTATCGAACATATCTGACAAATCTTTTGAAAAGAGGGGTTCCCCAAATTCATCAACGAAGCATAGACCTCTTTGGTAGCTCAAGGACTGTGTTGTTGTACAAAATGTTAATCCCTTCAGGAAAGGCTTCTGTCGCATTCAGTCCAGGAAGCCTTGATCTCTGGCTTCAGTACATATGTTCTTTTCCCTTTTTTTTCCTTTTTTGGGGAAAAAAAAGGGGTTTTTTTTTGAAAAGACGATTTTGCCCTTTCCTGAAGAAAATTGGGGAAAACCGGCTGAAAATGGCTTTTTGGTTTTAAAACTTTTGAAAGGTTTGGGCAAAAAATTTAAGAGAAGGGAAATCCAAAGTTTTTTTTCTTTTTTTTTTTTTTTTTTAAATGTTTTTTTTTTTTCAGGGTTTTTTTAAAGGTGATTGAAAAATTTTAAACGAGTTTTTTTTTTTTTTTCCAAAGGGAAACCCTTTCAAATCAAAGTTTCGGAAAACCACTTAAAATTAAATTTTTGGGTTTTCTTTTTTCTTTTGTAATGAAAAATTTTGGAAGCTTAAGTTTTTCAATTCGAGCCCTCAGTTTGGAAAAATCCCGAAAAGTTCCCCCAAGTTGATTCTTTTGAAAGGAATCAAATTTTTGCACCTTGAATTTTTCGTTTTGTGTCCCCCCCTGAACCCCCTTGAAGACGGTGAAGTTACTGCCCCAATGATTTTTTGGTTTTTTTTTTTCAAAACAATGGAATTTTTTTTTTAAAACATCAAAAAAAAAGTTGGATGGGTTTTTCAGGGTTTTTTTTTTTTTTTTTTTTTTTAATCTTTAAATGTGGTTCCAAAAATAATTCCAAGTTGTAAAAAATCTTTTTTATTCAAATGGTTTCTTTTTTTTGTTCCCTTTGTTTCCTTTTTCCTGCGCAAGCTTTTTCCTTTTCAGCCTTTGGCCAAATTCCCTCTTTTTTTTTTGTTTTTGAGCTTTTTTTTCCGCCAAGTTTTTTTTTTTTTTTTTTGGCGCCTCCTTGAGCCCTTTTTTTTTTTTTTGGAATTTTCCTCACCCACCTTTTTCCCTGTTTTTTTTTTTTTTTTTACCAAATTCTTTCCAGGGTTTTTTTTTTTTGATTCCCAAGGACAACAAAGCCTTTTCCCCCTTCCATTTTTAAACCAACCTTTTCCATGAGAGCCCAAAAAAAAAGCCCCCTTTTTTTTTTTTTGCTTAAATCCTCCTTTCTTTTTTTTCTTTTTTTCAGCTTTGCCTTTTCTTTTTCCCTTTCTGTTCCAAAGAACCCCCCTGGGGTTCAAAAAGAATATGCCCCCCTCTGAAGAAATTTTTTTTTCAAAATTTCCTTTTCAGTCAATTCGAATAAGAAATTTTTTTTATCCCAAATTTTTGATTTGAACAAATTAAGGGAATCCTGGATTGTTTTTTTTTTTTCAAGCAGGGCCCACTCCCATTGGCTTTTTTTTTTCCCCCTGAGGGGAGTTAGGCAAACCAGTTTTTGAGTTTGTTCCCTGGCTCTTTTTTCCGAAAATTTTTTTCCCTGTTTTGCCCCCCTTTTTTTTTGTCCCAGTTTTTTTGGCGAGGAAAAGAAATTGGTTTTTTTTCCAGGTTTTTTTCCTTTTTTTTTTTGTAAATGAGGAAAAAATTGGGAAAAAAAAGCAAAAAAAACCCTTTTTGAGCAGGAAAAAAATCCTTTTCCCCCCGCAAAAGTAAAAATGTTTGACTTTGAGGTTTTTTCTTGGCTTTTTTCCCAAAAGTTTAAAAAAGCTGGGGAAACTTCAAGTGGGTAAAAAAAGGAGTTTAAAGGAAAAAAATTTTTTTTTTTTTCAAAAGTATTCCCCATCCCCCTCAAACCTAAATTGGCGGGAAAACGTCCAGTGAGGAAAAACAAAAAAGTTGGAGTTTGTCCCCACTGCAGCCAAAGAAGAAGCCTTTTTTTTGAAAGGCCCCTTTTGAAAAACATTTTTTCCGACAATCAGTTGCCCTTTTTGATTTTATTCCCTTTAAAAAAAAATTTTTGTTTCCCTTTTGTTTGAAATAGAAAAAAAAGGACAAAACCTTTGGATTTTTTTCCAAGGGAAAAAAGGCCTGAAAAGAAGAAGCTTTTTTTTCCAATGGCAAAAACAAGGCGGAGAAAGGCCAAAGAGACCAAGCCATCTGAAGCCCCTTTTAAGAATTTTGAAACTTTAGCCCATTCAAAAAAAAAGCTACTTTGTTTTTTTTTTGGGGGTTTTTTTCAAGAGTTGCCTTTTGAAAAAGGAAACGTTTTTTTTTTTTTTGGTATTTTCCGGTTCGAACTTGAAGGGGAAAAGTGGGGAAGAGATTTGGGAAAGATCCCCCAAAAGGAAATTTTTTGATGCAAAACAAGTGAACAAAAAGGCTTTTTCCAGGAAAAGACTTTTGGCAGGTTTTTTTTTGCCTTTGAAATGAAAAGTTTTTTTCCTTTTCCAAAAGAAGCCTTGAAAGTTAGTTCCCTTTGTTGTTTTTTTGAAAAGCTTCAGGATTCCTTCCCCCTTTTTTGGGGGAACCAAAGAACTTTCTCCCGAAAAATTTTTGTTTTTCAAAAACCCGGATGGTAAAAACAAAGTTTTTTTTTTTTTGTTTGAAGGATTGTAACAAACTTGTTTTTTCATGTGAAACAAGAAGTTTGCAGGGTGTTTTCAGATTGTGGTTTTGCAAGCACCTGATTTGCTGTTTTTTCCCAATAAACAAATCTGTCATGAAAATCTTTCCAACTGCATCCTTCAGATTGAAGTAATTTGAAACAAACTTTTGTTTCAGTGTTGGCAAAAATCTTTCAAACCACTTTTCATATTTGTTTGAACCCCTGAAAAGAAAGACCCTGAAAAGGTAAGCCTTTTCCTTTTAAAAAATCAGATCAATATGGGCGGCCCAGGTGAAGAGCAACAGTAGCGTCATCTGGTCTGAGTTAAGGACAGAGGGTTTTCATTCCTCAAAATGCCTGAGAATTCCCTCAGGGCAAGCGTGGGAATGGAA
>LBNU01004080.1:0-12715 GCA_014162995.1 Artemisia annua | reverse complement strand
AATTACATAAATTCGACACTAACTTAAGCTAATTATGACTATGCTCCTTCCTTCTTGCTCCTCTTCTATTTATAGCATGAAATTAGGGTTCCTTGGATGTCTCTGAGTGAATTCTTGACCATTGGATGCTCTGAGATTGATCCTAGCCTTTGATTGAGTTTTTGGCGCCAAAAATGAGAAGAGAGATTAACTGTTTTTAATTGCAATTTGGGTGGTGCATTTATTGTGGAGGTGAAGGGTTAGGTATAGTGGATTTGGGCGGTGGGATGTGATGGAGATGGTGGGTGTGAGGTGATAGTTGCAGGTTGCAAGTGGGAGAGGTGGGGGTGTTGAGTGTGAACGGGGAAGGAGGGAAAGGGGGGTCTGGGAATTTTATAAAAAAAAGGAAATGGGCTGGGGTGGTGTTGGGCCTGAGGTAAGATTGGGCCAAGGGTTGTGTTTGTGTTTTGTTTTGGATTTGGATTTTGGGTTTATAATAAATAAGGGTCCGTTTGGTTTTGAAATTTCACAAGGACTAAAATTGTAATTTCCTGATTTTTGAGGATTGGGTTTTGTGACTTTTCCAAAGTTATCATAAGGACCAATCTTGCCAATCTTCAAATATTAGAAGGACCTTTGTTGATTTTTCCACTTTTGAAAGTCCAGGGACCATTTCTGCCATTTTGTGAAACTTCAGGGACCAAACTTGTAATTTTCCAAAATTTTACCATAAGGACCAATTGTATCATTTATGAATAGTACAAGGTTCATTTTTGATTATTTTCATTTTTTAAATCACCAAGGACCATTTTTGACATTTTTCAAACTTGGGGGACCAAAGTTGTAAATTTGTGATTTTTGATATTCAAAGGATTTGTTTTGACAACTTATGAATCCCCAAGGACCTTTTATGATATTTTGCATATTTTGAAATATTCAGGGATTAGTTTTGACATTTTGTGAAAGTTTGGGGACTGAAACTGCCAATTGTGCAAACTTTGTTCGTTTTTCATTTGTTTTCAAACATTTTACATCTAGAACACATAAAACACACTTTTGGAATATTTTCACTGTTTTGATGCATTATTTGGTGTTTTTGGATGTTTTGGCAGTTCAGATTAGGTAAAAATGATGAGTATTTACACACTCATCAATCCCCCACACTAAGATATTGCTAGTCCCTAGCAATCTTTTGGAAAACTTAATGGATTTGATGTCTCTTTACCAAAAGCCATTACTTCTGGAGTAGCCAAATGTTTCAGTTCAAGTAAGAACCATGGTACACTGATAACCATGTGATTTTGAGCAAACCACCAGCTGTAAACGGGTTTGATTTGTCTTTACCAGAAACCGTTTGCTTCTGGACTAGCCAACTCTTTACTGATTAGGATATGGTGAGCTGATTACCGTGCAATTTTTGGCAAACTGCAAGCCATCAACGGATTTGAGATATCTTTACCGGAAGCCGTTTGCTTCCGGATTAGCCAGACCTTTTGTGGATGAGACATGGTAGACTGATAACCATTTGTCGTGTTAGTGCAAAGCACTCACACCAAAAAGAAAAAAAAGAAAAAAAATTTTGGCCAAAATGGGGGAATTCAAGCTTTTTTAGATGGAAAAACGTAATCAAATTCGCCAGAATTTCCCCCCACACTAGAATTGAATATTGTCCTCAATATTCAAAGTCCCGGCCATTATGCCGATACTTTGATATGTAAAAACGTTTAGATTGAGGCAAGTGTGGGAACCATCAAGAATAAAGCTTCTTAAATAGAAGCTATCACTTCTTTTAAAGTGATGATGATGAAAAAGTTGTAAATTTGTGATTTTTGATATTCAAAGGGTTTGTTTTGACAACTTAAGATTTGACAAATTGTGAAAGTTGAGGGACTAAAACTGCCAATTGTGCAAACTTTGTTTGTTTTTCATTTGTTTTCAAACATTTTGCATCTAGAACACATAAAACACACTTTTGGAATATTTTCACTATTTTGATGCATTATTTGGTGTTTTTGGATGTTTTGGCAGTTCAGATTAGGTAAAAATGATGAGTATTTACACACTCATCAGTGATCAATATGATTGTGTCATAGATTTCAGTATAACAAAGTAGATGTAGAACAACAATGTCTAGTAAAGAAACGTACAAGACTAAGGGCATCCACTATGGTGGTTTATGAAAAGGTTTATAAAATTATGAAGAGGTCTAAAAACTTGTAAACCATAGTGAACATCCATTTCAAGCTTATGTGGCATGAAGAGGTCTAGGATATTGAACCTTTTCATAATTTAATGCACTTGAATTATATGAGATGTTTATAAAACTTGAAAAGGTTTATACATAGTGGGAATAGCTTTATAAAACAAAAAGGTTTATAAATTAATGTCATAATACAATTATAAACCTTTAAAAAGGTTTATAACTCCTACTGAATTAAAGATCATTACAATAATTTCTTACTCAGTAATAAGTACACAATACTCCCACTGAATTTGACAACATTATAAGTGTTTCATATCCAATGAAAAAAAATAGTGTGCTTTTATCTTTCCAACACCTTTGAATGTTCATACGTAACAATTACTTATGCATTAAAGTGTGCTTTCTACACGTTAATGATGGAATAACCATTAATGCTATTAACTTGAAAAATTGGGCATGCAATTTCTTTCTTAACAGGTCTACCATCTCACAATGTATGTAGAACCTATAAATGGTCAAAACAAAACAACTAGATAAATATATTAGTTTGTCTTTTACCATTTTGTGGTAATTAGTCAAGCTCCTAACTTTAACAACTCATAAAGTTCTAGTTAACCAAATATCATATTTGTTACTAAGAATTTAATCACCAAATTAGGTGATAAAATCTTTATAGAAAATGAGCAATTCTTAACTATTAAAGTTTGCCATGAGTCATATATTAGAATTTAGACATATCTAATATTCCTATTATCCTTTCTCATTCATGAAAAGGAATAGGATTGTGTCTCACACTTCTTTCATAGAAAGGAGACTTCCTTTGTCTTTTAAGTAAATTTTTCTTAATCAAACATATGTTTGAAAACAGAATGAGATCAATTTACCAAAATCCAAATGTTGTTTACGGTTTTATCGTTGCTTTAATACATTGAATGAATTAACAAAATTCAATTTTAATATTTTCGATAATAAAATCTTTAAGAAAATAAAATACCCATTGGTAAATATTCATATAAACCATAGTATTTTCTTAAAGCTATGATCCTTAATTGACATAGTACCATTACATCAGTTGATCTGCTAGTAATGATAGTATTCAACAAGGTAATTGTTGAACAATAATTGCCAATATCATATTGCAATTCTAGATCATTATGGGATTCACATTCACAAAAACCTTTGCAATGTAAGCATGTTTCATCCCCTTCTTAATGCCTTGAGTCCAAGCTCTCACTTCCTACTCAATTTAAGTCGTCTAATTTAAAAACTGCAAACTCTCATAATTCCATTACATTCAGTTGATCTGCTAGTAATGAAATTATAAAGTTCACCTCTCCGTTGCAATCTAGCCAAGCTCTCACATGACGTAAATCACAACTTCAAGTGTTCTTTAATTAGATGTCATTCGACTTAATTTTAAGGTTAGTAATTTTGACGTGTGATCAAAATAATGTATGAAGAAGCATGCATACAACTTCATAACATTGGTTTTTACAAAACATTTTTATTACCAATTCACTAAGATCAAATTAACAAAGTTTTGATTGAGGTATTGGGTTCACTAATTAAAGAATTACTAACAATTATCGTCTACTATACCGTACTTTTGCATAAGCCCTAAAGCCTAGTGTTTCGGGTAATCATAGTGGAATTGTAGTCAATTCACCCTTAAGATGATATTGTACGTAAATAGTGATATAGATAAGTCTAGATCGGCGCACAAACGGTTGTAGAGAACCGGTAGTAGCGAGATCTTTAAAAACCCCTCTCTACAAGCACATTGTACGGCGATTTCGGTCCGCCTTTCACACACTATTGTACGAAAACATCAATCAACTAAACCTTGTAAATTCGACTATTAAAACCAAAACAAATTTCGCCATTTATTTAGTCCATATTATTTTTATACAAAAATTACCCTTTTTCGTTTATAAACATGTCTAACACAATTAAACAAAAACAATAATTTAAACAAAAAATAAACAACCTAAATAAAAACATATATATCATAACCATTAAATAAGCCTTAATATATATCATTTATATATACATGTTACTATAATATATAATATAGTATATAATATATACGTAGTATATATTATAATATATATAAATATAGTATAGTAATATATATATATATATATGTATATATAGTATTATTATATATATATATAGCCACATGCAAACTTAATTCAATAATCCTATTAAAATCAATTATAGGTTTTCATGTATATATTAAATTATGGTTCTTACTTCTAAGGAAGTAAACCACATGCATTGACAAGTCAATTGCGTAAACCAAAATTTAATATACACCACATAATCACATAATTGATTCCTTAATATTGGAGTTTTTCCCAATTCGACATCTATCAATTAATTTACATGTAAAATCTTAACTATTAAAAATTTATCATTGAATCCATGCTAAACATGCATGTTTTCATGGATTCCACATAACAATTATTGCATATAGTCACAAGAATGTTTACATAAACAAATAAACATGTTTCTTATGGTTTTTAATCAAATTAAAGATCAAAATCCAAAAACCCTAAAATTTAAAAAAAAAAACGATTTATATAAAAATTAGGTTTTTGATTTTTATAAACCCTAAATCTAAAAACATGCATAAAACCAAACATGATTCGTTTTTGATGTGTTTTGGTAATTAATTACACATTATAACGGCTCATGATGCCACTGTTGGAATTTAATACTCATGTCATACATATATAAATAAAAGCAGTAAGTAAGCATAACGGAAGCAATTAGGATCATATAATGCATGATTAATTAACCAAACATAAAAGTAAGCGTACATTTGATTCTAGCCCGAACAAGAATCAATTAGAGCAAATCTTCAATTCAAGAACCCTAATTAGGGTTTATGTGGATTATAAGAATTACCCTTTACCTTTTTGTAATTCAATCCAAGAATCAAACAATAGTGTGTTTGATTCACGTTCTTGTACACACGTACTAAAACAAGTTAAAGTTATGCAAGTAAACTAAACAAAAACACTTTTGTTGCTTCAAAAAATTCGACTCCCTAAGGGTTTAGGGTTGATCGATTTTTGCAAGAGAAAAAGGAAGAAAAAAACACTTTAGGTTATATGTACAAGTTATGAAAACAAATAACCTTGTGTTTGTATATATAGTTGAGTTTACTTGGAGCTCAAGCAATTGAGGAGGTGATTCCCCCTTGGCCGATTGGTTTAGGAAATCCCATAGGGATTCCGGAACCTACTTGACTTCCCAAAAACTCATCTATATTTCTTTCCTTTTATTCGTCTAACGGTCGTTAGCCTTTTCCGTTAAATACTAACAATCGTTAAGTGTTTATGTTTAATTAATAATTAATATAACATTTATAATTAATTATTAATTTTAAACTTTCATACGTAAAGTGTGCAATCTCGTGATCTCGAGTTCGATCCTAACACACGACTATTATTTCATGTCTATAAACTAACAGATCATTGTGAGCTTATGTACGAACGGATAAGTGTGAGGAGACACTTTAGTATTTCTTTTAATCTACTTTTGGCTTGGTATTTTGACTTTTGGATTATAATACAGTGGTTTTGAATGGTTCTGATAACAACAGTGCTCTTGTCGAGGATTTGATTGTTAATGAAAGAGAAAAGCTTGAGGATTACAAACGAGCAGTTGAGGATATATCGTTAGCCAGAGATGCGAAGACTGCAATGCTATTTTGTACAAGTTATTGATTCTGTTTAAGCATGCCTTTTAGAGGTCTACCTTTTTGTTTGTTGTTTTATACTTGCATATCATTAAGGGCATCATTTGCAGATCCATTTACTTATAAATATAAAACTATTTTACCTTTCTTGAAATTGTGTAACCTGTGTGTCGTATGACCAAGTTTCTTTTGACCATATACCAAGTGCTATTGGTGTGACAAAAATTTTGGGTTTTTCATGTTTGATATTGTCGCATGTATAAGCTGCATCAGAAATGGGATCATATGTAGCTACAGGCTGCAATTTCGAGCTACTTGCTTAAGAAAATTCCGCTTTGGGTTGCATTATCCCAAATGGGATATTGGTCAAATCATAGATTGTAGCCATAAGTGAACATGTTATAGTATTTGAAAGTTGCCCAAAGTCTATTTCTTATGCTACAACCAGTCGACCAGTGTTGCAAAAAGGTCTATTTCTTATGCTACAACCGGTGTTGCAAAAAAAAGGCCTACAAGGCTGATTAGGACAACCAACCTTTTCGATTTATGTAAACCGGTCAAACAAATCGGTCAACCGTGGAAATTGGAGGTCAATGATGGTCAAATTCGCCGGAAACTTGCAAATGTTATCGAAAATACCCAAAACCCGCCGTAAACTAGTTTTAATCAATTGTAGTTGCTGTTTATATCTATTACAAGATGTTTTTTTTAAGGAAATCTTGCTGGGAATACCAAAAATTCGCCGGAAATACCTAAAACTTTTCAAAATGTCAATCTGATTAATCTCCGATTAATCCCGCCTACACCAATTACAAGCTACAAAGGGATCGACCACCCGACTACCGATTCACAATTTTTGCAACGGGACAACCTCCTAAATCGATCTATTTTAGAGATTTAGATTATACTCCATAATTGTTATAATATTGTTTTGTAATTAAATTTATAATATGCATTACTATGTTAAACAAACCATTTTGAACACCAGTGGTCCACCACAAATTGTTACCATACTCTATCTAAAATTTCACCACAAATTGTTACCATACTCTATCTAAAATTTTACTAAACCCGTTGTATCTTTGTTTTAATCACAACTTCCAACAATAATTAAAAAAAGAAAAAAATAAAATAAAAGCATTATTTAGTTAGAGGCAGGGACGAAGCCATGGTTCTCGCGGGTGCCCAGGCACCCAATGGATTTTTTCGATATAATGTTAATTTTTGAAAAAAAACGTAGATTTTTCCTAAAGTCATCTTAAATACACCCGGTCCATCGAAATCTGTTTCGAGTATTGTTCAAATTTTTTGTACACCCTATCATATTTGGTTCTGATTCCGTCCCTGAAGAATCATAAAATGTTGAAACTTGTCTAAAATGTCTATAAAGTCATCACCAAAATTAAAAACAATTAAAGTGTTAATGAAAATTACTACAAATCGTTTAATGAAATGTTTCAATAAGTTTTATTTATTTATTTATTTGACTTTTAAGTTACACTATCAAGAGTACATACTTATTTTTTTATGATAAAAAATAGTTCTTGATGTTTAATCTTTACAATCACGGATAAACAACTTTTTGAAATATGATGAACAACGTGTTATTGATGAACAACAATTTATATTTGATTAATTTATATGAAAGTCAGATTTATGTTTTTTATGTATTTTTTTGTTAAAAAAAACAAATTTTCAGAAAAATTTAATAAAGAAGATATTTATAATTTATGTAATAAAAATAAGGTGTTTATCATATGCGTAGTTTATCAATAAAAATTGTTGTCCATCACAAACGTTGTTCATCTGTAAAAAAGTTCTTCATCAATAAAAAAGTTGTCATCAATAAAAAGAATGTTCATTGTAGGCGTTGTTCATCAATAAAGTGTTCATTATAAGCGTTGTTCACTAATAAAAAGAGTTATACGCGTTGTTCTTGAATAAAAGATTTGTTCATCACAGACGTTGTTAGTCAATAAATAGTGTTCATGATAGGCATTGTTCCTCATTAGAAAAATTAATAAAAGAGTTGTACATTTTATATGTTGTTCATCAATAAATAAAGTTGTTCATGATATAAAAAAAATTAGCGTTCATCATTGGTGTTGTTTATCAATAAAAAGAGTTATTCATAAATAAAAATAGTTGTTTATCATAGGTGTTGTTATTTAATAAAAGAGTTGTTTATAAATAAAAGAGTTAACTACATTTTTGGTCCTTGTGGTTGTATCAAAATCTCACTTTTGGTCCAATTTAAAACACATGAGATTCCAGTCCAATAGTTTGAGTTTTGTTCCACTTTTGGTCCAATTTTCTAACGGAGTTAGTTTAGTCGTTAAGTCTAATTGTAAAGTGGCAACATTAGTCCTTTAACCTAACGGTTGTTTGCAACGTTCGTCCTTTATACAAAACACCATTTGCAATGTTTGCACCGTTAGTCCTTTCAGTTAGTTAGACTTTTAAAAAAATCGAAAAAAATTAGAAAAAAATTCTAAAAAAATGATTTTTTTTGGAAAAACTTTTTTTCCAAAAAGAATAATTTGAAAAAAAATATTCTAATAAAAATTTTTCTTATAAAATTCGAAAAAAATCTAAAAAAACAAAAAAAATTTTCTAAAAAAATTTTTTCTAAAAAAATACTAAAAAAATTTTTTGACGAAAATTTTTTTTTCCAAAAAAGTTAATTTGAAAAAAAAAAATTCTAATAAAAATTTTTCTTAAAAAATTCTAAAAAAAAAATTGAAAAAAAAATTCTAATAAAAATTTTGTTACAAAATTCGAAAAAAATTCTAAAAAAAGAAATTTTTGACGAAAAATTTTTTTCCAGAAAAAATAATTTGAAAAAAAATTTCTAATAAAAATTTTTCTTAAAAAAATCGAAAAAAATTCTAAAAAAAATTTTTTTTGATGAAAAAATTTTTTTCCAAAAAAAGTAATTCGAAAAAAATTTTGTTTAAGAAAAAACATTTCTAAAAAAATATTATTTTTTTCTAATAAAACTTTTTAAAAAAAAATCAAAAAATGAGCGGGATATATGTAAAATTCAAATTCAAATTCAAATTCAAATTGATAGGGCAGGATAAACTTAAAATTCAAATTCAAATTGTAAGAACGGGATAAACATAAAATTCAAATTCAAAAACCAGAGAGGGATACATTTAAAATTCAAATTCAAAAAACAGAGCGGGATATATTTAAATTTCAAATTCAAAAAACGGTCCTATAAATAGCCATTCACAGAGGCACGCAATACACCCACAATTCACACACAAATCATACAAAATTCACAAACAATTCATATGTGTCACACAACACATCACCAGATAATGAATCAGTTTACAACACACCATCGGAAGATCTGTTTCCCGTATTCCCATATGACAATCCACCACAAAATCCACCACAAGATCTGTTTCCTGTATTCCCATACAACACTCCACTAGAAGTTCTGTTTCCATCGGTAAACAATCCACCGGCAAACAACCCACCACAAAACAATCCACCGGCAAACAATCCACCACAAAACCAACCCAATACATTTTGGTTGACTGATGAAGAACTCCTCGAGCAAGATATGAAAGTCTTGTTACAGATTCAAGCGGAGGAAGAACGTCAGACAAGAGCTTGTGAGGCGCGGGCAAAAGCTCGTCAGGATCGGTTAAACCGTGAAGCAGAATGGCGATGGGCTATGGGATTAAACCCCGTGCTATCGAGTGACGACGATTCAAGTGACGAGGGCTTTGTCACTGACTGAATCATTTTCTTGATTCGTAGTTTTATGTTTAATTATCGTAGTTTCATTTAGATGTTTAATGTATTATAATTTCATCGTACTTTTTATGTTTAATGTAATTCGTGTTTAATGTAATTTGTGTTTAAGTATACTAGTTAATGTAATTTGTGTTTTATAAATGTTTATGTTAGTTTTGAATTTTTAAAAATTTTTATTAGAAAAAAAATTGTTTTTAGAAATTTTTTTCTTAAACAAATTTTTTTTCGAATTATTTTTTTTGGAAAAAAATTTTTTCGTCAAAAAATCTTTTTTTAGAATTATTTTCGAATTTTTTAAGAAAAAATTTTATTAGAAATTTTTTTTTTCAAATTATGTTTTTTGGAAAAAAAATTTCGTCAAAAATTTTTTTTTATATTTTTAAGAAAAATTTTTATTAGAAATTTTTTTTCAAATTATTTTTTTTGGAAAAATAATTTTTCCAAAAAAAATCATTTTTTTTAGAATTTTTTTCTAATTTTTTTCGATTTTTTTATAGATTTTTTTTTAAAGACTAACTAACTGAAAGTACTAGCGGTGCAAACATTGCAAACAATCTTTGGTATAAAGGACGAACGTTGCAAACAACTATTAGGTTAAAGGACTAATGTTGCCACATTACAATTTGACTTAACGACTAAACTAACTCCGTTTGAAAATTGGACCAAAAGTGGAACAAAACTCAAACTATTGGACTGGAATCTCACGTGTTTTAAAAATTGGACCAAAAGTGAGATTTTGATACAACCACAAGAACCAAAAATGTAGTTAATTCTAAATAAAAATAGTTGTTCACCAATAAAAAGAGTTGTTTATAATAGGCGTTGTTCATCAACAAAAAAATTTGTGCTCATCATCAATTTGAAACACATCAGGTTATGTTTCAATCACAAATCATATCTTGTGCTCATTATTTGAGGACCACGGTCATTAGCTTATGGTTAGTCGACACCTAAAATACACAAGTTAGGTTTCTCACACTGATTTAATTATTTTGAGGAAATTTTTTTGAATACCATCGTAAAAAGTAAGTATCGCTAAATCTTATTAACTTTTGTGATTACTTTTTCTTTTAGCTATATGATAATATAAGATATGTTTTTTCACTTATTCTCTTTTTATCTAAAATTTACTATTTGCACGGTATCTTGTAAGTAGGAAGATAAATAGAAATGTTTAGTATGAATAAATGTAAAAAACAAATAGTGAATAATAAATATTATTACTTCTCGTATTTACTTGGAAAAAAGTCTGACGTTTGACATTTCAGCAATTTAATATGGACAGCTTTCTCTGTTGGTATCGCAAGGTGTTGTCATGCCATAGACAGGCTATTGCGTGTTTTTTCTTGGTTTACAGAATTTGTGTGGCTATATGTTCATGATATTGTTTTTATTTTCTTGCGATGTTAAAAGCTCCCGCTATTTAAAAGTTTCCATTTTGAGCACTATTGAAAAGCACATACATAGAGCTAATGAATGGAGTAACGTGAATAACTACCAAAGCACATGAATGGAGTTAATGAATGGAGTGTCAATTTATCATGCTACATTGTTCACATCTTTTAAAAAAATGGAAATTTCTTAGTCAAATCTTTTGCTCACATACACATCGCATTTTGTATAAGTTTAAAATGTTGAATTGCCTAAGATATTTTAGATGCTTTAAAGTATTTTACTATATGATGCAGTTAACATTTAGTATCCATAAAAATGAGTCATTACTTTACACTAAAAAAATCGACTTGTAGTAAGAGGTTGTAATGATACAAAAAAGTGTCATTAAATCTAATTTTTTAGTGACACTTTTTAAAAAGTATGGGCAAAGGTTAAAATTTTGAGATTTAATGATATTTTTTATAAACAAAATGTGTCACAAAAGGCAAAAACTATGTACTCACATTTTTTTGTGTAGGTGTAAATAGAGTTTTACTTATTGTACTTCTACCTAAATTTTTTTTTATAAGTGTGTGGGAGAAGCAAATAAATTTTTTAGTGACACTTCTTTTATACTTCCGGTGACACTTTTTTACTTTTAGTGACACTCTTTTGTCGTTTGTTGACACTTTTCTTATGTGTATAGATGACAATTTTTCTCTAGTACTGCCACAATACCATTAAGTGAAGTAAACAAAAAATGTTTTTTTTGGTAACTATTGAACCAAAAGATTTTGTAGAACAAAATTACTTCACCTGGCCAACCCATGTCTGGCATGTGCCACAGGTAGTCGGGTCATAGATTCGTCCCTGCCCTTAAGTACTTCTCATCCCCTATATTGGTATAAAGCTCGACTTGATGTGCTGTATATTAACTTGATGTCCTAATATCATTGTCAATGTTTTCTTTTTTCAGATGTCTTAAATTAATTGTTTATTACTAAGAAAATTTGGTGTAGATTACTATATTACCCTTAATTGACATTACTGTATCATTCTATAAAAAGTAATAGAAACAATAAATGTTTTTTATTTTTCTAAACCGGATATTTTTTATTGAAGAACACAATATTTTGAGTCTAAGAGCATCCACTATGATAAACCTTTTACAAATGTTTATACATTAATACACCAATAAATTTTAGACATTTTGATTTTATAAACCTACATTCACTATAGTATAAACCTTTGCAAGTTCATAAAATGTTTTTTTTTAACAAATGCATTAAATGTATTGAATTTATAAAGAGGTTCAAGAATTAGGACCTCTTCATGCCACATAAACATCAAATGAGTGTCTACTATGGTTGAAATAAACATAAACATTTTCATGTTTCTCAGACCTTTTCATAAACCCACCATAGTGGATGCGCTAATATAACCATCTATATATGCAAATATGCAACATATCAACAACCGAGCCATTATTCCAACAGTTATGCGAGCCCATGCCAATTTATATAGTTAGGTACATGCATTAATTTTTAGGGAATTACAGTGTATATAATAGGAAGACAAGCACCACATGCACGGCTACCATTGTCCATTGTTGTATGATGTATACTTGGTTCGTTATTCTCGTTTCCTTGTGCATTATCTTAATATTCTTTCTGTTTGGCCGG
>LBNU01004079.1:0-37144 GCA_014162995.1 Artemisia annua | reverse complement strand
ATATCATTTTGACTTGTCAAATGTTTACTATGTAAACCTAAAAAGTAGAAATGTGAGGGATTTCATGTTAAATTTCGTTACTTTATGTGTCAAAAAGGCAAGGTATAATTAATTATGGTTGAGACGAAGAAGGAAATTTTTACTATTTGAACCAATCATTAAAAAGTTAAAATCGTGATATGAAAGTATTGTTAGATGCTGGTTATATTGCAATTTAAAGCTAAGGGCCTTGACTACCCCACATGGGTAGTGTACGGCTTTAACCTAAATCGTTATTTTATTACTGTATTTAGAAAGGTTCGGTTTTTATGTTGCATTTGTCTAGCAGGTTCATGAAGATTTGTCAAAGTAGTTGAATTACAGGAGGTAGATAACGTTTTACGAGCCAAAATGAGATTTGTCAAAGTAGTTGAATTACAGGAGGTAGATAACGTTTTACGAGCCAAAATGAGTTAGGTGATAGCTGAAAGTTTTTTCTTTCCAACAGAAAGATGAAGGGTGAAAATCTAATAGACTAATACCATAGCATTCCCAAATGATTTAGGTTTATAGATACAGTTTATGGCATTATCTTTTAGAGTAAAATACATAGATCGTCCCTGAACTTGTATAAAACCATCATGTTGAATCTGAATGATAAGGATTTATTTGATACTTTTTTAAGGGGTCACTTAAGCCCAAAATCGTGTTAATATAATCAAATATTGCATCAAATCGTTTCTTTTTGTATTTTAGTTACTTGAGACAAGAATTCTGGAAAACGGCACTTTTTGGACGTATTAGGACGAAAAAGTGGAGAAAACGACGAAGTCGCGAAAACCCGTCAGAAAAGGAAGGCTGACGGCGTTACACATTCCAACGTGACACCGTCACTTGTTATTTGAGCTGGATGAAAACTTTACACACGTCGCTTCAGAGAACTTTGAGGAATTACTACCTGACTGCATCAGGTATAATTTGAAGTAGGGAGTCACGTTTTAAAGTTACTAGAGACGGCTCAGAGAGGTTATTAAGGGACGGCTTCAGACTGAAGCTGACGCCGTCAGGACTCATAGAGCGACGATGTCAGAGCGGCGACTTGCATAAGACAAAACCCTAAACACGGCAGGCTGACGGCGTCAGAACCCATAACCTGACGCCGTCAGCATTGTAAATCTATATATAGTTTTCGTTTTATTTTCATTAAGGGTGACATCTTTTGGTACAAAATCCTAGACGAATTCCAGAGCATTTGTAAGGCTTTTTCAGCCTTTTTTTTTTATCTATGTTCTATTGAAAATAAGTTATTCTTTTAATCATTAAATATGTTTATGTGTTGTTTGATTATTTGTTTATCTTTTTTTCACTTTAACATGCTAGCTTAAGTTTACTTGTGTTTGCTTAGATCTCATTAAACTTAGTTATTGATTATTGATGCGTTGTCTATTGTTTAGTTGATTGCTTCACGTTAGACTAAGAAAACTGGCTAACTTCCTTTGTGTACTTAGCTTCAACGTCTTAGAAAACGTAACCATATCGTGCATTATAGGTTTTTCTCGTTGTATTTAGTGCATGAATTGATATTTATGATCCTATAATTGCTTAATTGACTTAAGGTTGTAGGTGAAATTAATATTCATAGAGTTGGAGAATTTAGCACACCCCCACGACCGGTATTAAGGAATACAACGCTTCAACTAAAACAAACAACGTGACAATTCAACAAATCAATAAAAGATAACTATGGAGTAGTGACATCTAAGTAAACTGTTTGTCTCACCATAAGAAGTTCACCACTTTATTTTTCTTGTTATTTTAATTTTTGTTTTATAAAAATAGTTTTTTGGGTTAGTTGAATAGCAACTAATTCTGCCCTTCCCTTCAAAACTGAGATTTAATTTGCTTCCAAAAATATATAAAAACATAAAAGGAATCATCCCTCACCTTTAAACTTTGTTAATACAAATATCGCATAAAAACGTTATTTATATTTTACGATCTTTGCTAAATTTTGTTAACGACAAAGTGTAAACTTTATTTTTAGCAAAACATAAATATAGTTTAAGTCTTTCATATATAAACTTTTATTTCAAACTAAACATCATATTTGATGCATTTACATTTCACAAAAACATTTTTACAAGTTTACTTTCATGTTAATAAAAATCTAATATAGAAATATACATTTACATCATGCCTTGCATCATACATGTCTTGTCCAAAGACTTTTATAAGATATGACATATATTTTGTTTAGATTTACATACAAGAATCTCATAGTTGACTTTGGAAGATCTTGTGAATATTTTGGTTAGATTTGGAAAGAGATTTGGAAATCTAAACTGTCAGTTCTGGCGGAACCTTCAGAGACAACGGACGGAACCCTCAAAAGGGTTCCGCCATATCCGTGGGTTGCTGATGCTTTTTGCCTATAAATAGCAACTCACACCTTGAGTTTTTCTCATCACTCACAATCATATTTACAGCATACATACTCTCATGTAACTCATTCATAATTCATATTTGTGAGATTCTTTTGTAGCAAGAAGATCACAAGTGCATCCGAAAGTTTTACAAGTTTCAACATAATGTTGCAAGACTTGTTAACTTAGCATTGTATGAACTCGTATTGTTCATACATCATTTGATTGTATTTATTCAGTGGTGATCGGTTAGTATTTTAGTCCTTAAAATACATAGAGTGGCGGGAGTGGTTGTACCCTCGTAAAAGAACTCGACATCTAGCTTTGTGTCGGTAATCTTGTGTAAGCGACGTGTAAGGTTTTCTCCGCTGGTGAAAGGAGCTTGTTGACTAGTGAAGGAAACTCTTGAGTTGGATACTCAGGGAGTGGAGTAGGGCAAGGAAAAAGAGTCATTGTAGCCGAACCACTATAAACATATGTGTTGTGGTTTGATCGTTTCTTACTTTATCTTGCACTTTACTTATTGTCTATTATTTGCATTTGTCGATTACACGTAAAGTTTTCAAAGATAATTAAATCAAAAACCGGTAAACTATTCAACCCCCTTCTAGTTTTTCACAATTGGCATCAAGAGCTACGTTACTCAAGATTCTTAAAATATATTGTATTTTAAAACTTGGAACGATCCATGAATTTTAAAAATTTTAAAGAAGGGCAATCTATGCAAATACCACCACTATTTGAACCAAATGGTTTTATGTATTGGAAAATCCGCTTTAAAACTTACGTGAAATCAAAAGATATAGATTTATGGTATATAATTATTGAAGGCGATAACAAAATCACTTTTAAAGATATTGCAAGTAGTAAAGATGAGGATAGCATACTTACTAAACATAGTGAGGATCAAAAGAAATTAGTAGCTAAAAATAATGAAGCTAAAATGATGTTTTATAATGCTTTACCAAATAAAGAATATGAAAGAGTCTTTATGTGTAAAACCCCTAAAGATATTTGACAATCTTTAATAATCACTCATCAAGGAAAATCACAAGTTAAGGATAATAAAATTGATCTTCTTGTTCAATAATATGAATAATTTTCTATTCCCGAAGATGAAATTATTGATTGTGCATTTGTTAGATTTAACACCATTATTACTTCACTTAAAATACTTGATGAATCTTTTTTGTAGTAAGAACTTTGTCAGGAAATCTCTTAGAGTACTCCATCCGAAGTGGAGAGCAAAAGTGACGGCTATTGAAGAATCTAAAGATCTTTCGAGCATGTCACTTGACGAGCTAATTGGAAACCTTAAAGTTCATGAAATGGTAATGGAAAAAGATTCGGAGATAGTTAAAGGGAAGAAAGAAAAAGTCAAGTCCATTGCCTTAAAAGCTAGAGTTGAATCAAGTGATGATGAAGAATCTAGTTTGGATAGTGATGATGAAGAATATGCCATGGCCGTTAGAGACTTCAAGAAGTTCTTTCGAAGACGAGGGAAGTTTGTAAGGCAACCTAGAGATGACAAGAAATATTTCCGAAAAGATCGTAACAATAAGAAAGGAAAGGGTGAAAGAAAATGTTTTACATGCGGAGACATGAGTCATCTCATAGGAGAATGTCCAAAACCACCCAAAAGCAAAACTCAAAGAGCTTTTGTAAGTGGTGCTTGGAGTGATAGTGAAGATGATGACGAGGAGCCAAAGAATGACGAGATTGCTCTCATGGCTCATGACTCAAATGAGGTACATTCTGATTCATCTTGTTCTTCTATTGATGATGACACATTGCAAAAAGAATATAACAAACTTTGTGAACTAAGCTTAAAAATCATAAACAAAAACAAATTTTTGAAAACTAAAAAGGAATTTTTAGAAAATGAAGTTTATAAATTAAAAGAAAAAGTTAAACGTTTAGAAAAGAGTAAAACTATTGACACGATTTGTAAATCATGTCAAGAGCTTAAACTTGAAATCGGGAACTTTAAATAGTCTAACGAAACAAGACGAAAAAGCACAAGAAACGGACAAAACTGATGCAGGTACCCACGGACTAGACGGAACCAAAAACTTGGTTCCGTCCGTTGAACCAAAAGGTTCCACGAAGCAGAACAGAAAGTTTCCACTTCGGATCGTACTAAATTCGTTAAAGTCACAAAGAAGTCTAATACTAGTGTAACTGAAACAAAACTAAAACCGGCTATCAAGATAGGAGTAGGACTTGTTAAAAATGAATTTAGAACTAGAACTACACAACCAAGGTCTAAAACGCCTATTCCCAAACGCTCCTTTCAAAAGAGTAACTACAACACTCAACCCAATTATCAAAATGGTNAAAGAAGTCTAATACTAGTGTAACTGAAACAAAACTAAAACCGGCTATCAAGATAGGAGTAGGACTTGTTAAAAATGAATTTAGAACTAGAACTACACAACCAAGGTCTAAAACGCCTATTCCCAAACGCTCCTTTCAAAAGAGTAACTACAACACTCAACCCAATTATCAAAATGGTTGGAACCAAAACTTGCCTAGACAATATCAAGTTCCAAATTACATGTCTTGGAACCCATATCAACCATTTCCATACATGAACCAAGGTAATGGTATGTTTAACCAAAATGGACCCATGAGATATTGGGGACCAAATGTTTGAGTGTTTTTCATAAAATAGGTATGCTTGAAAGTGAGTTTGGAACCGGATGAATGGATCAAGGATAGCGCTTGCTCAAGACATATGACGGGAAACAAAAGCCTCTTTTCGATGTATCAAGAATATAACGGAGGTAACGTTACTTTTGGTAGCAAGCTTAAAGCAAAATCATCGGAAAAGGTACAATTTCTCATGACTCCCTCTCTATTGATGATGTCGCTCATGTTGACAATCTAGGATTTAATCTCCTTAGTATAAGTCAACTTTGCCATAAAATACTAAAAGACGGTATAACTATAGCTAAAGGTGTCCTTAAGAACAACGTATATGTCATGAAGATTGATCAAACATCTAAAGACAAACTCTGACTTACCTCATTAGATGAATCTTCAACTATATGGCATAGACGTTTAGGACACGCTAATATGAGACTTATCCAAACTCTCTCCTCTAAAGAATTAGTTAGAAACCTACACAAGTTGAAATATGACCAACACTTTTGTGATGCTTGCAAAATTGGTAAACAAGTTCATAGTAGCCATAAGGCTAAAAATATGGTGTCTACATCTAGGTGTCTAGAACTTTTGCATATGGATTTGTTCGGTCCATCCGCTATACAAAGTTATGGAGGTAACTTCTACACTTTGGTTATAGTAGATGATTATTCAAGGTATACTTGGACAAATTTTTGAAAAGTAAAAATGAAGCTTTTGACCAATTTGAAATTCTTAGTAAGAAAATTCAAAACCAATTAGGAAATTGCATTGTGTCAATTAGAACGGATCATGGTCGTGAATTTGACAATGAAATACAATTCGGAAATTTTTGTGATAAAAATGGTATAACTCATAATTTTTCGGCACCACGTATTCCTCAATCTAACGGTGTAGTAGAACGTAAGAACCGGACTCTTCAAGAGATGAGTAGAACAATGCTTAATGAACAAAATATTCCATAAAAGTTTTGGTGTAACGCCGTTGACATGTCAACCTACATTTTAAATCGTGTCTTAATTCGGCCATTTTTAAATAAAACAGCATATGAATTATATAAAGGTAAAAAGCCTACACTAGGATATTTTAGAGTGTTTAGAAGTAAATGTTTTATACTAAAACACTAAGGATTACCTTACCAAATTTGACCCAAAGTCTTATCAAGGCATATTTCTTGGATACTCACAAAGTAGCAAAACTTACATTGTTTTAAACAAAGAAACCTTAAGAGTCGAGGAATCGTTGAACGTAAATGATGAACTCAAATAAGTACATTTTATCATCATCATTTATCCTATTTATTTGACTTGTTTCATTATATTATTTATGAGAATCGGTGCTTTAATGTTTACTTTAGTGATTCTCAGATAAAAACAGGTAAAAGGTGAAACTTGGCGATTTTGGACTAATTATGAAGCAAAACGAGCAAGATGTCAAAAGTCTACTGAAATCCAGAAGATGCGCCGTATCTCACTCAACAGATATGCCGCAATATCATACTTAGATGAATTCGAAGACCATTTCCTGACTTTGAAGAATGCGCCGCATGTAATTCTTTCATGCGCCGTATATGAAACTTTGGTCAAAGAAGAAGATCAAGCTCGTTCTACTCCAGATACGCCGCATTATACATTTGACATACGGCGTATCGCTATCAAGACTTCAACAGAAACATTCCAAGACAACTGAAGGACATGCGCCGCATACAAGAACTAAGTTACGCCGCATCTAAAGGCGGTGTACGAATATTCCAGAATATAATAATCTTGGACCCCACGCAAAGTTAAGTCGATGCGCCGCATCTACTTACTCAATGCGCCGCATCGAACCCTCAGACAGAAACTATAAATACCCCAAGACCTAGACGAATTTAGTGTGCCACAAAACCCTAAGGAGCCGAATTCAGACGAACAAGCAACACAAGACACGCCCTAAACGAAGATACTAGAGTAGTAAGAAGGTCCTGCATGTATTCAATTCATTAAGTAGTTTTGTTTTATTGTAATAGTAAGCTTTAATTCATCAGGATTGATGGCCGGTAGTATGTGAGTAAGCAAAATCATATGCCCGCCTTAAAATTGCTTTCCCATCAATTAAAGTTTATATGTTTGATGTCTTTGGTGAATTTATATTAGTGCTTTGATAACCTCTGTGTCTAGCTGAGCACTGCATGGGCTGCCATACCCCTTCCTCGCCTATTTAATCTGACGTCTTTGGATAAGTAGGATAGTCATAAGTAATCATTAAGGGTTTACTCGCCGTTATAATGAAACCAACGAGAAAGGTTTAATTAATATACACTTCATATAAAACTAGCAATAAAACAAGTGACAAGTTACTTAATTATCAGGACAGGTCTTCTTATAGTCACTATTATCTATCTGTGTACGTGTATGCTATTAGCTGATTCGTGCTCATTAGTTTAATTTACTGTTTAATAAATAACCCAACTGTGCCAGTCTCTCATGCTGAACCCCCCTTGCGTTAGATAGGCTGTAAAACTAACTTAGGATATTAAAATACTGATTAGGATAACTAGATAATACGTTCCACTCTTAGTGATCGACACTCTACTTACCATTATATACAAACTGACCGGGTACACTGCTCGTTAAGTGTGTGTGTTATTGATAAGTCGGCTAAATATAAATTTAAAACTTAAGTAGGCATTAATACTGCTAAACCGCAACGACACACGACGCGCATCAGTAACATTCAATGAAAGACCACCTCCCTTTAAGACATCACCTTTGGTAGATGATGACTTAGTTGAAAGTCAAGTTATTGAAAATCAAGATAATATAGATAATGACAAGGAATATGAACTATTAAATAGAGAAATTGTCAATGTTAAAGAATTTAAAAGTCATCCATTAGATAGTGTCATCGGTAAAATTCACGAAAGAACCTTAAGATCAAAAGTCCAAAATGAAAGTAACTTCTTTTGTTTTGTGTCGACCATTGAACCCAAAAATATAAACAAGGCTATAAAAGATGAATCATGTTAATAGCTATGAAAGAATAATTAAACCAATTTGTTAGAAATGATGTTTGGACACTAGTTCCTCAACCAAAAAGTCAAACAATAATTGGAACAAAATGGGTCTTTCAAAATAAAATGGATGAAAATGGTATAGTGTCTAGAAACAAAGCTAGGCTAGTAGCACAAGGTTATAATCAACAAGAAGGCATTGACTACGATGAAACTTTTGCTCCGGTTGCAGGCTCGAGTCAATTAGAATTTTACTTGCATATGCATGTGCACATGATTTTAAACTCTTTCAAATGGATGTCAAAAGTGCATTTTTAAATGGCTTTATAAATGAAGAAGTTTATGTTGCTCAACCCTCGGGCTTCACCGATTTTGAAAATCCTAAGCATGTTTACAAACTTAAAAAAGCTTTATACGGACTTAAGCAAGCTCCAAAGCGTGGTATGATCGACTTAAGACTTTCCTAGTTGACCATAAGTACACCATGGGCTTAGTTGATAATACTCTCTTCACTAAGAAGAAAGGTTCACATATTATCATAGTCCAAATCTATGTTGATGACATCATATTCGGAGACGATTTCTCAAAAATCATGCATGACGAATTTGAGATGAGTATGATGGGAGAACTCAACTTTTTCCTAGGACTCCAAATTAAACAATTAGAAGATGAGATTTTCTTTAACCAATCTAAATATATAAAAGACATGCTTAAGAAATTTGGTCTTGAAGATTCAAAACCAACTAAAACACCATGTCCTCGGAAACAAAACTCACCAAGGATGAGGAAAGTGAATCCGTAGATAACACTAAATATAGAGGAATGATTAGTAGTCTACTCTACCTCATGGCTAGTAGACCCGACATAATGTTTAGTGTTTGTCTGTGTGCTCGTTTTCAAGAAAATCATAAGACAACCCATCTTGAAGCCGTTAAACAAATATTTAGATACATCAAAGGTACTACACATTTCCTTTTGAAAAAAAAAGGTAATACACATTTAGGATTATGGTATCCCAAAGGAACGGGAGCAGAAACCATAGTGTATGCCGAATCAGACCATGCCGGTGACTATGTTGATAGAAAAAGCACAAGTGGTATTTGTACTTTTGTTGGACATTGTCTCACCTCATGGTTCTCTAAGAAACAAACGGCTCTCGCTATCTTAACAACTGAAGCCAAATACGTATCAGCCGGAAAAGCATGTCAACAAGCTCTTTGGATGAAGCAAGCTCTTGTCGACTACGGAATTCAACTAAACGATATCTCCATTCTTTGCGACAACAAAGAAGCCATCGACCTCAGCAAAAATCCAATCCAACATGCTCGTACTAAACATATTGAAATCCGTCATCATTTCCTTCGTGACAATGTTCAAAAAGGAAACATCTCTATCGAGAAAGTATCCTCGGAAGACAACATTGCCGATATTCTCATGAAACCTTTTAAACCAGAACCATTTAATCTTCTTAGACTTGGACTAGGACTTATGGAACCTACATTGTAGTTTTGATCGCTAGAATAAAATCATAAAAATCAAAACAAATCCGTTTCACTTTTTGCACTGCATACCTGGCGGAACCCTTCGATAACACTGGCGGAACCCTCCTTTTGGTTCCGCCCAGTCCGCCAACTCTGCAGGCAGTTTTCTTTTTATATTCTAAATCAAACACTCCTTACCCTTTACCATAACACAACAACAGTTACTATTCACTCCACAACACCACCACATACGAAAATTAGGTCTTTCCATCATACACCTTGCTCTCTAATCATCACTAAGTACTCTAAACACAATTATACTCCTGATCTATGTTTAGGAATTCTATTTATGCACAAAAACTAAAAACTTGGGGTTATGCATTAACTTAAGAAAATCATGTAGAGCATTAGTTGTAAACAAAACTAATCATGTTTCTCATAGTTAGGAATTGCATTCTTAAAGGATATTATCATGTTTACCAAAACACCCCATGTCAAATTTTTGTAAAAATTACTTCTCACAACTAGGACAAATATTTTTTTTTCTCACATTGTTGATACAAAATAAAAAGGTATAATGATTTCTAAATGTATCCAACTTGCCACGTTTTACTGAGTTATGTATGAAACTTTTAATTTTGCTATCTTGGAGTATAAACTTACTAATCTTTGCAAATTTGTGTACTAACGGGGTGATTAAGGTGTTTTACGTTTTTGCTTAACACGTTGGCATCCACGTCGGCATCCACGTTGGCATCCCTGTTTCGTTTTATATAACATTAATATTTTCCCCCCTTTTCATTCATTCTTTCATCTTCATCTTTCTTTCTTTCACAAGATTCAAAATAAATTGTATCAAACACCGAGAACAAAATATAACCAATCTCCAATCGCTCACTTAGGTCTCGGCCAACAAAATATAACCAAACTCCAAATCGCTCACAAATAATACGGATCTCAAACAGCAACGAATACGAAACCAAATCAAAACAAATCTGAGTCCAATCATAACAACTCCGCATCCATTCTTAGCTGGGGTCTCGGTCCAAACTAAATATTCAGCCCAATCAAATTCATGACTTATCAAAAATCCACCAAGACCGAATCCAAGCAGGAACCACCAGAATACTCTTTTGATTGAGATGAAAGTGGTGTCATCTCCTGTTGATCGGTGGTGTATAAAAAGAAGGAAAAATAGTTAGCTTTGACTCTTCCTTTTGTTGAATCAGTTATTGTACCACCGAAACATAGCCATCATCTCCCTTCATCAAGATGAACCCGTGCCTCCTTGTGGGAAAGAGAGAAAAAGATGATGGTGATATATCGATTATCTTTTGTTTCTTTTTCTTGTTTGACTTGTGGATGAAAGGGATTGACGAGGCAGAATTATCAAACAAAGAAATAAGGGGCGATGGTCTCAAGGTTTGGAGAAGAAAGCGATGTATCAAGGAACGGAGGTAAAAGAATGGATCTGAGAAAAATGAGGCGTGGGTTGTAGGTCATAGGTTGAATATATTTTGTTTTGCTTGATGGTGATGGATGAAGGTGAGGATGATAGTGGTTGCGGTGTTGCTGGAGGTGGAGTACGGCAGTGTTGGCGACGGCGTTACAGTGGCGGCCGAATATATGTGGGAGAGAGGTGGAGATTGTTTATTTCTTAGGGTTAGGGTTGGAGTGAGAAAGTGAGAGTGGTTTGGGATTTAAAAAAACAAAAGTATAAAAAAAGGAAAAAATGGGAAACGGGGTAAAATAACGGGTCTTTTTAATAATATAACGGAGTCAACCTTGACAACTCAGCTAAAATCCTTGCCATGTGGATTGAGTATAGAAGATAGCAAAGATTACTAAGTTGAGACCCCAACTTAACAAAATTAAAAGTTCGATACACAACTCAGTAAAACGTGACAAGTTGGATACATTTAAAAATCATTATCCCAAATAAAAACGTTATGTTTAAAACATCACTTGCATAATGTCTCTTGAATGCTAAAGGAAATACATAACTAATATGTATTTTCGGGTACATTCAAACGAAGCTACATTGAATTAGGAGCGTTTGGGTTATCTTTAGTTTTATAACAAAATTTGCATGATAAAACTTTTTGAGCATTAAAATGAGTCAAGATAACCGCACCTCGACATTGTTTGCATATAGGCACACACTAGAACATCTACATTAAAATAGTCGTTAACTTAAACTAAAATGTGAAATTTTGTGTTTTTAGGAATCATCATGCCTCCCGCAACACACTATGATCACAAGGACACCCTTAACTACCTTCCCAAACACCACAAAACCAAAGGTCTAACCGCCACTCAAGTCAAAGTCTTTAAGGCCCTAGAAAAACGCTATGTTCACGAGGGTAGAACCATTGACCCATCCTTCTTAGACGGAACCAATCTTCGTAGGGAACTAGCCGCCATCAACTTTGATTGTCTACTAGAAATTGATGAACCAATTTATCCTAGATTCATTCTGTAATTCTATGCTTCCATCACTCTCCACACCAATGATGATGGTCTCATGTCCTTATCTTTCATGGCTAGTGGCCACACCTACAACATCTATCTCAATGACTTTGCTCAAGTTCTAGGTGTTCCCAATCAAGGTACTTACCTTTATTTGGACAAACACTCACTCACAACTCTTGACTCGGTCATTGACCGTATCCATCCTTATGATACTCCTCTTGTCTCCAAGGATGTCATTCGTGACTACCTCTTTGTTAGGACTTCCGATACTAGGAGAACCCGTTCCGGCAATGAAGTCAACAAGGACCCTTATGGTATGGAACTCAATGAGCTTAAGCCACAATTTAAGAAATGGGAAGAACTTCTTAGGGCCAATGTCATAAGCACCATAGGTTATCGGGATCATATCAATGTTTGCCTTTGTTACATGCTCTACTCCTTGTCCACTCGCCAACCATTCAACTTGGCTTACTACATAGCCAAAAGGATGGCCGACATACCCGTGCTTGGTACCACCGCCCTTCCATATGGGATGCTTCTAACTCGTCTCTTTAGACAATTTGCACCCATTCCTCCAACCGCACGAGGTCTTCGCCTAGACTACTCTCTCATACCACACACATTCGTCCCACTTAGTGATAAGAGAGTTTCTAAAGTTCAAGGGAAACGCCCTCATCCTCCTACTTCCTCATCATCATCATCCATGAGTGAAGATGACGGTTTACCCAACTCTAGGCTACCACATCTTGAATACCTTAAACAATTACCAAGGATTGAAAATGAGTTGGACGAGTACAAGCAAACGAAGGGGATGTGGAAGTGCTTTGGAAGGTACCTTGGAAAGCTCAATAAGAAGATTGATCGCCAATAAGAGCATGTTTAGGGGGTGTTTGGCACAACTTGGTCTTTGAACAATTTGGTCGTTAAACAATGTTGTTTTAGTGTATTTAGTTGATTTAAAACATTCATTCAGTATGCATTTGAGAAAAAAAAATATACATGGAAAACGTGTATGGTCGTTAAACAATGTTGTTTTATGGATTTATGTACTTGTAGGATTATTTGATAACTTAAAACTATGTTATGTACTAACGGAATGATGCAGGAGGGTAACATTGCATTGTTGCAAATTTTCCATTTTTCACTTAAATAGTGAAAATCGTTAGCCCCCGGGTGATCTACATCGGTAAACTTGTTTATACCTGCATTTTTATCATTTCCCAATCAGAAATAGTAACTGATGAGACGAAAAGTGTACCCGTTTTAAGGGGTCATTTAAGCCCTAATTTGAGTAAATGTGATCAAATATTGCCCTAAATCGTTCCTTTTGTCATTTTAGGTACTTTTGAGAAGAAATCTAGAAAACATGCACATTTGGACGTTTTTGGAGCATAAAAGTGAAGAAAACGACAAAGTCTCAAAAGAAGCTGGAAATCCTTCCTGACGGCATCAGAGTCACAAGGTGACGCCGTCAGCCAACGTTGACAAAGGAGTGAAATCAGATTACACTAGACGCCCTATGAAGAAAACAAGATGTTTACACCTGACGCCGTCAGGTGTTAGAGAAAGTAGGCCATCATGTGTTAACTTAAAGAGTGACGGCCCAGAGCAAAATAAANTACGTAAAGAACACAACTTTATCAATCTAAATCACGTATAATATGTAGAAAAGAGATGAGAAAGATGGTGACTTGATATGAATAAAGTGAGGCGTATGAAAGAAACTTATATTAAAGAAACACACACATTACACACACAAGCACACACCTCAAATGAGAGTTTGAGGTGTATTTATAGTACAAGATATGATGCCCTAAAGGCTTTGATGGGCTTGGGCTTGGACTTGGACTTTTACATAACATTACAAGACTTTTCTAATAATGCTTATGAAATATTAGATTAACTAGCCCAAACGCCCAATAACTATTTCTACCTACACGACACACTAAATTTAAACGATGAGAACGACCATCACTTTCTATAAATATTTTTAATACTAACACTAACTATTAATTATTGGTTGATTGGTGTGTTATTACTTTGTTGGGATGAATGTTTCATCAATGTTAGGCTTAAGAAAACTGGCAATACTCCTATATGGTAACATGCTTGAACGTCTTAAGAAACATGTAACTAAGGCATACTAGGTTACTAAGGTAGTATTTAACGCATGAGCCACTGTTTACAATCTTTATGATTATGTGTATGCATAGTTGTAGGAGGAGATAAGAGCTCATAGAATTGGAGAGATATGTATGCCACCCCATGAATTGTTAAGGAATACACCCATCATCCACGCAAGTAATACATACACCAATTAACCGGTAAAAGATAGTTAGGGAATAAGGAAGTCTAAGTAAACACATTTGTCTCATATAAGTTTTCACAACCACAATAGTTTAGTTATTTTATTTTTCTTGCAATTGTAGTTTTTGGGTTAGTTGACTAGCAACTAATTCCGCCCACTCCTCCAATACCCGAGATTTTACTTGCTTTCATAAAAATATAAAAATACAAAAATAATCTTCCTTCACCTTTAGACCTTTTAGAGTAGTTTCTCTATCATAACGAACACTATTCCCTGTGAGAGAATGAACACTATTCCCTGTGAGAGAACGATCAATCCTCCGTACTTACCACTACACTATACTACACCGACCAGGTACACTGTGTCACACCCCCAAAAATGGTTTGCAGCGGAAAGTAATGTCTTTGGGTGCAACCAATTGGGTGCCACAACACAAAGTGTAAAAAGAAACAGTTTTCATCTTCAATCATTTAGAATAAAATAGTTTAACAAAAGTGTTGGAATTACATATGTTAAAGTTGTGCGGAATTAGGCCCATTAATATTATTTAAAACGGTCCCTGTATGAAATCAGGTCTTCTATGGACCCATGCCATGCCCTGGCCAAACCTCCAGTAAGGTGCCATTGAATAACCTGAAAATACATGCTAAAGTGTCAACACTGAGGTTGTGTGAGTTCATAGAGTTTAATTGAAAATGAATGTAGTAAAGCTTTGAATGAAATTTTCCCCAGCAAAGCATTGTAAATCAACTCCATTCCAAAGCCCCCATACAAGATTGTTTAACCTGTGTGTTTACAACCCACTGCCAGTATGATTGGTTTTATGTAAACAAATGTAATATTGAGCCAAAAGTTCAAAGATAAGAGTAATAATAACAACCATGTAATGTAAGGGTACATGCCATACCTAGGCAAATGCAGGATCCCATTACCGTGAAATGTAGGTAATCACACCATAACCTATGAAATGCGGGTAAATCACCACATACCCGTGAATTGGTAGGTAATCACACATTACCTATGAAATGCAGTTATCACATACCGTGAAATGTAGGTAATCACACATACCTATGAAATGCAGGTACACATACCCGTGAATTGTAGGTAATCACAACATACCCCATTGAATGCAGGCCTATCACAATACACCGTGAAATGTAGGTTGTATTATGTAAACACACAAAGCATTTGAGTAAACAAAAGGCATTTTAGTAGGACAAAATGGTGTTTGAGTAAACAAGAGCATGTTCAAGTAAAACAAGTATTGCATTCATGTAAAACGAGCATGTTATCTCCCCCAAAAAACATTTATAAAACGGATAAAAGCAGTAGTGGCTATGACCAACCTGGTGCCGATAGCTACAATGTCAAGAGTAGATACAATGAAATGATGATGAAGGTGATGATGTTAAGGCTCGGCTCTAAACATCGACCTATAATGAATGATGGTTCTAATTAAGCAATTGAAATTAATGTAGCACTGCAAATACTATGTTATCGATACACTCCGNCGGAACCAAATTTTGGGTTCCGCCAGTGTAAAAATTTGGTACCGCCAAATTTGGCCCAGCGGACACGGCGGAACCAAATACAGGGTTCCGCATGTGTTATCGAATGGTTCCGCCCAGTCCTGCAGGTAGTTTTCTTAATTTTCAAAATTTCGATTCCTCTACAACACCTAATCATCCTTTTTAGTTAGAACCATATTTCTTATCCTTTATTAAGCACATTAGGACCATTTTTAGTCATTAGAACCAATAGGAAACCACTTCCCGCCAAAAATTCAATTTACTCATAACTAACCCAAGGAACCCTCTATTTGGTTCCTTGAAATCCATGGCACCTCTGACCAAAATGATTTGACATGATCACATAGCATTTACTGCATATCTTGGTCTTCTTACTCAACCAAACTTCATTAAATTGACTTCCAATGATTTGACAACTTACTTAAACCTTTCAAATGATTAGAAACCTCCATTTTTGTATGGATCAACATCAAATCCAAACACTCCTTTCCACAATCCACTCTTCCTATAAATTTTACGATCCTAGATACTTCCAATTCACACCTCCACCATCACCATCTCTGATCTTTAGCTTCTAATAACCATTGTTGACCATGACAAAGTCAAACAACTCATCTCCACCATCACGACCCATTAGGTGAACCGCTCGCATAAGTGTTAAGCCTTGTTGCTTCAACACCACCATCAACCTAAGCTCTTCATCCTCGGATAAATCACCACTCATCATCTCATCTCCCATCAAAGATGAAAATTTCCTCAACCTTGCCACTCCTACACCATCACCTAGACTACAAAATGCCATTTCCACTCCACGACCAACAAAGACACCCATTGATCCAACACCACCACCGGCACCAACTCAACCATCAAAATATCCATCACCTCTAAAATCACCAAAGTTAGAACCCATGGAACTTTTTGGAACTCTACCAACATCACTTCATCCTTTCCTACATGATTTAGAAGACCTTCCTCCAAGATCAATCAATCCTCCACCATTGCCTTCGTTTGGCTCCATTGAACGAATGGCTAACCAACAACCACAGGCACTCTTTGAGCCCAATGAACCATTTGAACCACAATAATCTCAACCACAAGAACCACCACAGCCAAAACCATTATTGTTTCATCCCATCTACAAAGACATCCATGGCCCTCTATATGGAGAGGCTAACTTTCAACAACATGATCAACCACAATCTCAATCTCAATCCCAACACTTTGAGTCATTTTTCCCCTCTTATGAGGAAATCGAGGCCTCCTTGTGGAACAATCCACCAAACACCTATGAGGAGATCAATGATCGCCTCGACAACCTATATGCCTTTAAGAAAATGGTGTACACTCACCTTCATCAAGCCATGGAATTTCAAACCACCTTACTCTCCTCCATTGCAAACCCAACCTCCAACCAACAAACATCCAATGTACCACCACCACAACCTTCCATCAATGAACCCATCCTCCCACATCCTTGCCATGATTGTTCTCATTGTGAGAGAACGGCCAAGGTTAGTGAGAGGATCAAAATAATGGTCCACCAACTCCAAGATGAAACCCGCTTCATACTCCAACACATTCTAGAGCGCCTTAATGCTCTTAGTCATCCTCCACAACCATAGAGCTTTTCTTGTTAAGAAAATCCTTTGACTTAGGACTTTCGAGTTTAGGCTATTTCCTTTTTATAGATGTAGAATTTTTTTTTCTAGGTTATTTTTTCCTTTGTGCATTTTTCTTTTAGAAGTAAGACTTTTTGTATTTCTTGTCTTTTATTTTGACTTTTGTCAAAATAAAATTTTACTTGAAATAAAGTTGGTCCTACTATATATTGTTGGTTGGTTATTTTTGTTGTGATTGTGATATGGTTGATTCTCTTCTCATGACTTGTTTTGGTTGTCATTATATACTATAGTACATATCATGCTTGTCTTTTTCGACAACTAACATGTTGAGGCAACATTAACGAGATCTCCTTATGTTTTAATGATGACAAATAAACCTTCAAAACACATAAAATAACAAACGTTAGCCAAAATTCCCCGACATCCACACCTGCTCCTGACGCGCTGCCCACGCGTTAACGCGCCGGCAGCGCGCCAGGCTTCTGTGAATGTCGGGACGAATTTTAAAAGTCGGCTTTCCCCTTATCCGACAAATGTGGATCTTTCAATACAGGTATGAATATGTTATGTGCTTAATTGAGAACACTCGAAACAAGTTTTAGAATTAGAGAGATCCTATTTTTTAAACACCCGTTTTCTGGAAAACGCCAACTCATGTTTTCTAACTCTCGCCTCTAGCCAAGGCTTTTCTAAACCTAGGGAGCTTATATATTTCACGTAATATCAAGTGAAAGCATTCATATGCTCATATCCCGTGCTTACGTCTTCTCTAATCACGTAATGGGTTTACTCCCTTATTGGTCAAACAAAGTCAAAGGTCACTTTGCGTAAACGCATCCTTTCCCGCATGGGATATGCTTTACAATGATGCAAAGCACTTAACTTGTTTGTATCAAGGTGTTAGTTGAGTACGTCGAGTCGTGGAAAGTCACGAGTTATGAGTTTATGGATTCTCGACGTTGAGTTACTTGAGATTATAAGTAACCTTTGATTTTCTCAACTCATAATCATAATTGTCTATATCTTTTCTTACTTAATGACAATTTGATTATTTCTTAATCTACTTCTTAGTCTCTTTTCACATAAAACAAAACCTCCAACTCTTCCAAATCCTTCTAAATCTTATCCCCAACATTATCTCAATATTCCCTTACACCCTATGTACTTTCATATGCTTCTTGTCCCCTTCATTCCCACACAAAATCTCCAAAACATTCTCTTCACTACATTCCTATCCAACCACTTAGAATCCACCACATCATCATCTTCTTTATCTATACCCTTCATTTCAAATACAAATAAACCTTCTCCACAAAACCACACCTTACTCATTTCCACACATGGAAAATTCATTTGAAATTTGAATCCTAGCCCAAAGGCTCCCCATCACCATCACCCTCTTACACTTACAACAACTATATTTTCAAATTTCATACACACTCCCTCACAACCCTCTCATTACACACACTAGCCAACTCACCACAATCTCATCCAAATCTTATATTCTCTTATACACCCTTACACAATCCAACTCATATCCAACCTTATTCATTACATGTCTTTTTCCCTCTCACATTCAAATTCAAATTTGAATTCTTTCTTTAGGCTCCCTTTCATCTCAACCATCCAACACACCCAAACTCATCTCAACCCTCCATCTTACCCTCTTCTCCAAGGATGGAATATTCCCTTGGATATCCTTTTCTACTCAACCATGGTTTACTCTCTAATCCAACCATGGTTTGTTCTCAACACACTCTCTTCTTAAATTATCCATGCTTTCTCTTCTAACCCAACCATGGTTCAACCTTAACCCAACCTCACTCTCTCTCTCTCATTCTCTCTCACACCATTTGAATTTCAAATTCAAATCTCTTCCCTCTCTAATATCCACACTTCCTTTCCAAGCAAAGGAATATCCTCTTGGCATATTCTTTTCTTCTCTCTATGCCAAGTGAGGAATACCTATTCTACCCCTACCCAATTATCCTTTATACTCTTTTTATCCTTGTAATTAGTTTCTCATAAACACTTCACAAAAACATTTTCCAAATTGGCTATTTGAGTTGGCAAACCTTAGAATGATTAATGTTAAGGTTTAATGTGTGAAGTACAATTGGGGGTTTAGCAAGGTTGGGTATTTAAATGACCAACACCTAAGTTTTTGGGAAAAAGCTTTAGGGGTCCTGGCGCGCTGCCCGCGCGTTGACGCATTGGTGACGAGCCAGTCTCGTAAAACTTTTTCCCAAAGTTGGGTCTTGGCCTATAAATACCCCCACCTTGGCTCTTGTATTCCTCACCCCTTGCCATTATTCTTTCTCTCCATATTCTTTCTCTCTAACCCTCTAATTCTATCTTGTGTTCTTAATCTTTCACACTAACATCTTTGAAAGAACACATCTCCTTGCAAGGGAAGAATCTCAAGAACCTAATCCACTCTTGTGATTGTGTCGAGGGTCTTCTTATCTTTACCCTTTCTACTAGAATCGAGTCACTAGGTTAGGTTAGGGCTTGATTAAACAAACAAACACTTATTCATTCAATTGTTTGTAAAGGAAGTCTTGTGTCTTGGTGACCAAGCCTAGATCATTGGGGATCTAGTTGGGGTTTGATACTTCCGGTGGAAAGTCTTGGTAGTGGTCTTGGTGACCCTTAGGTTAAGTCGAATCGCGAGATTCTTTTGGGTAGTTTCCGAGGGCGGAATACCGTTGGTGAGTAACTCCTTCTTTGTGAGCATCGATATTAGGGAATATCGGTGGAGTGAAGTTTGTAACGGTTTATAGTCCACCGAAAGGATTATACTAGTGAATAGTATCGGTGTCGTGGATTCGCAACTGGACGTACTATAAACCCCCCATCTCGAACCAGTATATATCGTGGTGTTCTTTACTTGCTTTATATACTTTAGTTGTGTTTGTGGTTCTTGGATTCTTGTACAACCACTTGGTGATTTTTAAGGCTTAAAGTTTTTAAACATTCAAAAAGCCCAAGAAATCGTATTCACCCCCTCCTCTACGGTTCTACATAACATTTTTTTTGTAGGATCAAAATCCATATATCCTTACTTGGCACCCCAACTAGGGGGAGTATTGTCCAAGGGGGAACATTTGGCTTGCACCATATTCCGCTACGCAACTCTTCTTTTTGTTTCGACAAAAAGCGAGAGAAAATATATTAAACTTTAACTCATTTTCTTTTATTTAGCACACCATTCTAATATACATTAAAAGTTAAATAAAACAAGTTTAGTATAGATTTTTAAAAGACTTGATACTATAATTATCTATTTGCTTAAAAATAAAATTTATGTTTTGTCCTCAACAAAAAGGGGGAGATCGTTAATACAAATATCACCTAAAAACGTTATTTATATTTTACGATCTTTGCTAAATTTTGTTAACGATAAAGTGTAAACTTTATTTTTAGCAAAACATAAATATAGTTTAAGTCTTTCATATATAAACTTTTATTTCAAACTAAACATCACATTTGCTACATTTACATTTCACAAAAACATTTTTACAAGTTTACTTTCATGTTAATATAAACCTAAATATAGAAATATACATTTACATCATGCCTTGCATCATACATGTCTCGTCACAAGACTTTTGTAAGATATGGCATATATTTTGTTTAGATTTACACACAAGAATCTCATAGTTGACTTTGGAAGATCTTTTGAATATTTTGGTTAGATTTGGAAAGAGATTTGAAAATCTAAACTGTCAGTTCTGGCGGAATCTTCAGAGACAACGGACGGAACCCTCAAAAGGGTTCCACCATATCTGTGGGTTGCTCAGGCCTTTTGCCTATAAATAGCAACTCACACCTTGAGTTTTTCTCATCACTTACAATCATATTTACAACATACATACTCTCATCTAACTCATTCGTACTTCATATTTGTGAGATTCTTTTGTAGCAAGAAGATCACAAGTGCATCCGAAAGTTTTACAAGTTTCAACATAACATTGCAAGACTTGTTAACTTAGCATTGTGTGAACTCGTATTGTTCATACATCATTTGATTGTATTTATTCAGTAGTGATCGGTTAGTATTTTAGTCATTAAAATCTCTGTTGTAAAAATCGGTCCAGGCGGCCGATTAATCCCCGCATAATCGCTGATCGCTCACTAAGCGCCTTGATTTATCATAATCGGCCTATTTAATCGCTTTGGTCAAAGATCGCTTAAAAATCGGTCAACAAACCGATTAATCGGACAAAATTGGTCTAACTGGACAAAATCACTTAAAAATCGATCAACAAAATCGCTTAAAAATCAGTCAAAATCGCTTAAAAATCGGTCAACAAACCGATGAATCGGACAAAATCAGTCAAATATCGCTTAAAAATAGTCAACAAACCGAGTAATATCTATGTTTGATTTTAAACTTTGAAGAATTATGTATTATGTTTATTTGAACACTTGAAATATTTGAACTTTGATGAATTATACTTATCTCATACATATAATATAATATAATATTTAAGATTACAATTTTGTGCATAAAAATTCCAATCCGATTAATCCCCGCCTAACCGATTAATCGCTAGGCCCTACCCGACCGCCTCACTAGCGCCTAGCGATTTTTACAACCTTGCTTAAAATACATAGAGTGACGGGAGTGGTTGTACCCTTGTAAAAGAACTCGACATCTAGCTTTGTGTCGGTAATCTTGTGTAAGCGATGTGTAAGGTTTTCTCCGTACGTGAAAGGAGCTTGTTGACTAGTGAAGGAAACTCTCGAGTTGGATACTCGGGGAGTGGAGTAGGGCAAGGAAAAAAGAGTCCTTGTAGCCGAACCACTATAAACATCCGTATTGTGGTTTAATCGTTTCTTACTTTATCTTGCACTTTACTTATTGTCGATTACACGTAAAGTTTTCAAAGATAATTAAATCAAAAACCGGTAAACTATTCAAGCCCCCTTCTAGTTTTTCACAGATTTAATTCGACATACACTTCAACCTAACGAAACTATTCCCCTAGAGAACAATCAACCCCCCGGATTTACCTATACTATACTACAACGATCAGGTACACCGCCAGGAGGGTTGCAAAACTTCTTAAGATCCCTTGAGAAGTAAAACTCCTTGTGAGGTTGCAATACCACGCATCACTGGATAACTGTTTCTTGTCACCAAAAGTCCCTGCTTGCATGTTTTCCATCACCCAAGATCTCTTTGACCGTTATCCCCCGGTCAACCTCCGTTATGTACTGCTGTGTTTGTTTTTAGTCTGAGGGCATAATGGCCATTTCATAAGTTAATTAATGTTGAGCAAATGTAAACACGTCTACCACCTGACATCTACAGTGTATCTTCTCCTCTATCAATAGTCACCTCTTTCTTATCACCGCTTATCCCTATAGGAGTGACATACTGTATAAAGAGTTTGTGACTGAAATATGAAAGGTTTAAATTAATTTTTGCTAGTTGTAAATAATTTTAAAGTGATCATACCGAACTTTTAAAAAGAAGGGTTTTAATTGGTTTAAATATATGAAACGGTAAGTTCAAAACTCGTGAATTAATCGGAAACCATACCAAAAAATAAAATAAAATAAAATAATAATAATAATAATAATAATAATAATAATAATAATAATAATAATAATAATAATAATAATAATAAGGTCGACGAATAATAAAATAAATGGAGGGGATCTAATGAGAGAAAAAAAACTAAAATAAGAAAAATAAGAATAATTTTTGCCACACATTTTAAATAAGGGAGAGAATTTTAGAGGAAAATGCATTTATTTTTGTAAGTGGATCTAAATTAAAGTAGGTAATTTATACGGCTGATCGGCTAACTCTTTTTAGCAAATTTTGTGTTCCTAAGTAGTCTCTTTAAAACTGTTGCATATCTAATCTGTTATAATCAATACAAATCATATTAATATGTCTAACTTCGTTGTCAAGCGAAATAGTTCGCGATCTACTTGATGCAAAGGACTTGGTTAATATCATAACATGTCACACTAATCATATAATATGGTTAACTAGTCAATTTTCAAACATGATTATGACATTAGCATGATGCAAATCATCCGATCATCCATTTTGGCATCTAAATTGAAAATTGAAAAATACGTGAACGCAATCACATCCAGAGATAGATATATGTAAAGTTAAAATGTCGTACGACCCTTTTAAAGGTACTAGCAGGATACCTGCGCGTTGCGGCGGTTGGTATCCTGAAATAAAATTTTTCGGTGAATCATTTATTTTAGTTTATTATATTCTTTTTGACAATAAATTTACGGATATCAAGAATTTTGTTTAACTCGTACCCGTTCGGGCTCGAGCCCGTTTAGCTCATGTCCGTTCGGGCTCGAGCCCATTTGGCCCGTTACCCGTTCGGGCTTGAATATTGTATAATGTGCTTTATTATTTGTATTAGTAATATTTAATGCAGGAATTGTGTTTAAGTTGGTTGTACAATATGCTTGATAATTTGTATTTCTTATGTAAGGGGTGTTTTAATAACTGAATTAATTGTATTTATTGGCTAGTTAATTAATTGTATTTAATGTACATAATAATTTATTTATTGTATTTAATGTTAGTATTTCTATTTTAATTAGTTGTACTTTGAGCTTAAGAACTTGTAAATGTTATAAAATGTGTTTTCATTACTTGTACTTTTAGCTTTATAACTTGTATTGCTTAATTTTAAAAGATTCCAGTTTTAGTAGGGTTTAATGCTTTATAAGATAGTAAGATATATCTTGAATAAAACGTATTAATGCTATACATACTTTTATTTGAACAGTGAGTTAGTACAATACTAAGTTAGTTATTCGATTCTACAGTACTTACCCAGAAGATAGTCTCTGCCAACCTTGAATAATAATTAGTGATTCGATTTCACAGTACATACCAAAAAGGTAGTCCCTGCCAGCTTTGAATCAACACATCTATGGGGCAGAACCCCATAGATTCCACCTTGAAGGAAAACCCTCATGGAGAGACTCGAACCTGAGACCTCTCGCATGTGGTAACAACCTCCCCAAGGTCACCGTAGTGGCCAACTGGGCTCAGTTGGTTGTATTAATGCTATATCGAGTAAGATCTAAGTCGATTAGTAATTTATCTTTTAAGATTGACGTAATGAAGAGGTTTACCACGCGTGGTGATGATACCTTTGTTATGGCTTGATGTTGAGCACCACCGAACGCGATGCAAACCAATTCCCCCACCCCCAACGGTCTAAAATAGATGTCGAATTATTTATTAAAGTAATTATTTACCTATAAATACCCGCATAGCATTTCATTTGTATTTACATCTTCAAATTCATTTTTCTCATTATCCAAACAACTTGATTAATAAATATTTCTCATATTTAATTATCCAAGTAGATTCTAAACGTTCGTCTTAAAAGAATCATCAGAAGAAGAATTTAATAGTATTAACTTGGAGTTTTTAGAAAGTGTGCCGTTGTATTATAATAAACGACAAGGTGAAAGTTTGCCAAGTACAAGAAACGTCGTAAGTAGAGATCGTTCATGCACTTATGACTGTTTAGTTGTCGCTTACTTTACGAACACCCAAGGCGACACTTGTGAAGTCGATTTCACATCTAAATGCGGATGACTTGAAGCGGGTGAAGTATAAGCAATGCATAAAGCGACAATGAATGATGTGAAAAGAGCATTTGGTGAGTTAAAAAATGGGCTATAATAGTCAATCCGCATGACCCGTGTCTCTTGATAAATAAAGGATATGATGTACAAATGCATCATATTACATAATATGATTTGAAAACATAAAGGAAAGACAATATCTCCCGACATTTATCTAGAGGAACAAAATCGTGAGGATGACATCGTATGAACTCGCGAACCAACATTACAAGTTATAAGACAAATAAAATCGGCAGAAACACAAAAAAAAAAAAAAAAAAAAAAAAAAAAAAAAAAAAAAAAAAAACAACTTCTTATCGATTTTGGTGGAACACCTTTCACATTAAATTACTCTCATTTTATGTTTTTTTATTTTTATTGTATTGCTTTTTTAATTAACAAAATTTATTTTCAGATTTATTAATTTTGTTAGAAAGAAAAATTAGCTTGGTGGTCTAAATTACGCCTGTTTAGAAGTGAGTTTGATTGTGTGTTGAATGATGATTTAACACTGACATAAAAATGAGGTTTTCGATGACTATCACACCCAGCCTTATTGTTTACGACTTGCGTTGTGGGTTTAATGCCCGGCTGTGCCTATTTTGGACTTTAATTAGCCGTTAACTTCGTATTTTGGTACCTTTTGTTATTCCTCGACCATCACTGTATATCAAAATCCGTGGTAATTTCATCGTTTATATGACCCGAGCAAATAAAATGAAGAACCCATCTCGATCATAAGAGAAACAAAAAAAATGATTCGATATTAAATTAAAAGTAATAGAAACGATGAAACAATAATATAAACGATGAAACAAATGCCTTTTATTGCTCAAATAGTGACACTCTACTTTGAAAATAAGGTTCCCAAAATGTAATGGTCCTTACCCTTAACATGAAGATTGTAGGGCATACAATTTAAATTAGAAAACGATAGCAAGACACACCTACTAAGGTCCATTTCTTGTCCACTTATGGTGGTTTCCTACTTCATTAGTATGGCTGCCATACCTTAATAATCTTATCTCCATGTAGCCTTCAATCTAATCAATATTGAACCTAATGACATCTTTGTGATACGGTTTGTGGATCACGCTATAGAAAAACTTAACGCCGACAAAATAAGATTGTGAGTTCTAGTGGCCGTTGATAACAGACATCTAACCAACTTATGGGGCAATTAAAATTGATGAAAGATCGATGCTTGATGAAACAATTTTTAGGTAGATGAAGAACTGGCGGAATGTTAACGAACTGACACAGTTGAGAACCTAATCCGACAAAAGTATAAAAAGCGATGTTTAGAAAACATAACGACATATAATTATTATGTTTCATTCTTAATTCACGAAGAATAAGTCTCAAATCGGTAACCTATTAGAAAACATTTAGGGAGAGCGACGTGTTATATCATTAATCGCTTTCTGATATCAATTTTATGATGTATAAGTATCTAATAAAAGAACAAACATGATATATATAAGTATAACTAGAAAAAATAAAATAAAATCATGTTACTTGATGCTGGAGAAAATATTACTAGCCTAATGTAAAATTAGGTCTTGTATTGTTGAACCGATTGTATATGTTGTTTGATATTGTTCAACTTTTTGGAGAGAAAACATGAGTAAAAAATGAAGATTTGTAGCATATTTAGTTGTTTCAGGATTAGACAAAAATGAAACTAAACAAAATTAGCAAGGAAATAGACAATGTCACATGAAGCATGGACACAAAGTGTCCCCCTTAATGAAATATCGCATATGCATGCTTAAAACTAGGAAATCATCAACAAATGTAACTTTTAATTAACTGGTCCTTATTTAGACAACGATTAATTAACTAGTGTTTAAATTGGAAGCGATACTATGAAGAAAGTTTATTACATTCGAATCATTAACTTTTTATAATAGAGATGTTGCTGTTGAAAAATTAAATAAAAAAATTATTAAATTATTTTTAAAACTTATTCACATCATTTAGATGATACAATTTAAAATGAATATTTTTAATACTTGACAAATTCACTAATCGATTAATTTGTCATTAATTAGTCAACAATATAAAACTTATTCACATCATTTAGATGATACGGAGTACAATTTAAGGATAACTTACTGCGAAAACTTATTCACATTAATTAGTCAACAATATAAAATGACTGTGATGCCCTTTCTAAACAAATTCTTTGATCCATTAATTTGTCTTGATTCATTTTCTTAATTTTCTTTGTCTATACAAGTAAATAAACACACAAAATAAGAGGCTAACTAAAAAATAATTGTGGAAAAAAATACAGCTACAAAAACATATTACTCAATTTATTTCTTTACATGTTGAATAATATGAATATATTAAATAATATAAATAAGTAATAAGAGTAGTTTAGTAATTTTCGGGAACTTAATTTTTCAACATTATCATCCTTTATTACTATTATCCCTTTGTTACTATTGCTTATAGTTACTCCATAAATTTATCATGAAGCAAAGTGTGCAATCAAAAGAATTGCATGCAAAAAAATGTATTATCAAAAAACATTTACTTGTAAGAACAATGAGTAACACGAGTATCCGTCACCGCAAAACACGGATATCTGATTAGTCTTTTAAATGGATGCACACTATTAAGTATTAACCTTTTTAATGTTCAACAAATGTAAGATCCAACTTAACCTTAATACTAGTAAATTAGCAAATAGCCAAATACTAGGTAAGTCCCTCCTGGACCGCATGGAGTAAATGAAACAAACGAAGCTCCACGTGGTACGAGTTGATTGGGATAGTTATAGTTGTTGCCTAACCAACTACATTAATAAAAGCCCAAGAAAAAGGACCTCATAGCCAGAGAATATTACTTTCATATTTACTCACTTTGTCCAACGAAAATGACTTTTTCTTTTATTTTAATAATAAAACTATTTTTTTTTCCCTTCATAAGTTCTTGATAAATGCACAAACTACTGAACACTAATTTTTATAAGTTCTTACATGTCAAAAAGCAGTTTTATTTAGATTATATTAAAATGTAGTGCAAAATAAGGCCAAAACCATAGGCCACAAAATCAAGATTCTATGTTTGCATATGACAAATGTTTTTTTAACATCAACTCATTCAGAATTGTCACGTCTATGTTTTTCTGTATATTAGCCATCGTACTTTGTTGTTCATTTGTTAAATTTTGTATCTTATGCTCAATATCATTTTCAAACAAATAAAAAGTATGAATGACACTGATGGTTGTAGTTGATTACCTTCCCCCTGGGTCATCTTACTTAGCCATGGATTCAAGGCTAGCAAAGTGCAGACGACCAAAGACCGAGTCAACGCAGCCTAGTTAACAAACCAACTTTAAACTAATGTTACTCCGAAACAAGAAAGCCTCGAGCATAATTATATCTTAAGCAGCTAAAGATACAAAGATGACACATACAGAGAGTCATTCTTAATTGGGTTAAGTCGAAAAGGACGACAAGATCTTTGAGCCAACATTAATCCAGTAATGAGCTAAGTTGACTCTGCAAATCTAATTAAGCTTAACCATGGTTAGAGTAGCGCTCAATTCCACAAAGAAAGGCATCTCTTTGTAATCATGTTTTAGCATGATAGTAATCAGAGCATGCCTTTCATATTACATTTCTACGGCCCTCAAAATGCAACCACCAAACTCTCCATGAATCAATAACATGTTTTACTGTGTACTACTAACTACTGTATAGATCTGAAGCTCAATAACATGTTTTAGAAATCGATAATCATAACAAAGATGAAAAATTACAAGTGAAAAGCTAAATTTTGTAGAGGTTAAGACAGTCAGATAAGTGTTAAAATAAAAGCACCAACTATAGCATAGTAGGGGTAACTTCGATTCATCAATTACACGCATATCATGAGCAAAACAAAAAGAAGCAAAACAGAACCTGAAAAACTGGCAGAGTGGCCATGCAGCCAATAACTTCAATAATAACAAGAAATCACATCCGGTCAGCAAGATACCGTCCAAGTGAATCAATCGGCTTCTGGGATTTCCCATATCCTGCTCCTGTACGCCTAATTTTGATTCGGGCAAGATAATCCGCTGCAATCCACGCAAAGCTTAAATTTATCATTTCACCCTCAGTCTCTGGTTCTTGCAACTCCAATGCTTTCTTGACCCAATCTGGATGATAAGTAACTTGGTACCAAGCTGACGCCTTTTTCTCATAAATCTCATTTCTTTCCACTTCAGAAATCTGGTCAAACTCAGGACCCAAATGGTCAAACACTTTCCTAAAATCCTTCCTTAGAGCATTATAAGCATGTTTAATCCGTTCCTTCATTTCACCCTGTTTTTTATTGCCATGTTTTGGCATTGACCAGATATGACCTGTTACTATTTCTTCTTCACGGGCCACTTTGTACTGTCCAAGAAGCCCGTTTAATTGTCGGTCATACGACAATTTACATCCCCACGCATCCTTTAAGAAATTTCCTGCCTCGCCAAGCTCAAGATCTTTGTCATATGGAACGTGTAACGGGTCGATCTCAAGCTCGGTTGACGATGTTGTGTCGGTGTCGAAACACTCTTTAATTTGTCGGTATAGTTTCCCAAGTATTTTTTCGGATTTGTAGCTTTGGAAATTTTCTTTGCCCATGAAGTCTGGGTATAGCTTTGGTCTAAGATTGTGTGGCATGTTGACGATTTTTCCAGTTTTTGGAAAATCAACAGCTGTGGCTGCAAGTTCGGCAAGTTTGGTGCATTTATCGTCGAGGGCTCCATATTCACTCATATCAGAATGAACAACATGCGCATTGCATATTGTACCAAGACTATCATTAACCATGTTCTTCGTGAAAAAGTCAATTATGTCCTGTCAGATATAAAATTAACAATATATGCTTAGATTTATAGAAGAGCTATCAGATTATAAAAATTAAAAATGCATGCTCAAGCTATTACCACCCCTTAAAGAGATGGTTTTGAATTTTAAGGGTCAAAGAAACTAATCTTCAGTTTCTGATAATATAACAATCAAATATAAAGATATATTGATAAAGAATGAATTACATTAAGGTGTTAAAATTTTATATCAAGAAATAGAATGAAGAAACAATTTTAGTTTTTAACATAACTCATATCAAATTGAGCGTTTGGAGACCTCTTTATTTGACCCTTAAAGGTCAAAATGTGGCTCTTTTTTTGGAACGCCCAGAGTGCAAAAAGTCAAGATTAAAACAAAATGAATGAAGAGAAAAATGAAAGTCAATCAAGACAGTAGTTCGACATGGAAGGCTTTTTTAAGTAAATGATCATTTTGCCCTTAAAAGGCATCCTCAATACCCAGTTCAGAGTATTGCAAACTGTAGCAGCTAGAAGACAACCAGCAGGCTTATAATGAGAGTTATGCTAGAAGCCTATAACTATGTAAGAAGTAGATGCGACAATATCTAACCATTAACACAATTTACTTCTAAATGGGTTGTTTGAGGTTATCTTTAATGTGACAGATAAGAAAAAAAACGGGTTAAATGGGTTGAACATGAGAAACAGTTTAAAAGTTTGTGCAAAGTATTTTTGTTTTAATGCATATAACCTCCTAAACTGTTTTATTCTACCAATTAGATTAACATTGTAACAATAGAGTTTTTGTAATCATATTATAGGCATTACTTCTAATGAACAGCCAATTTGTGTTTCAGGTCAACCAATACAACCCGACATTTACTAAAACTGACCAGTCTTGACTAATGACCCAACTGCCCAGCCCATCCATTCTGACACTGCTAACAAGAAGGGTATAACACAAATGTATTGAGCTCAGAGAGATAAGAGAGTTACCGTGTGTCTAACATCACGAGGTAATTCTTTAGCTTCAGCAGCAGTATACTCCATTGGTGGCCAGCTTTGTTTGCTAGGCGGTATAAGATGCTCATCCCATGTAACAAAATAAAGATCACCATCGAGATCACTTCCCGAAGCTTCATCCGTGTGTGGTCGGTCTCCCTTCTGAGGAAATATCAAACAATCAACCAAATGCTCAAGACCCGGCACATTAACCGCCTTCAAAACCCGAACATCACCTGGATGAAGACACGGGTTCTTAGCAATCACAACATAACCCTCAATCACCGTCAAATTCCTCTTTGTTTCTACAAATCTCGACCCGTGTTTGGCAAAACAGTTCTCAATGGCTGGGTTAGATACTTGAATAAAACATTGACCCTGCTCGAGTACAGCGAGCTCATCTAAACAGCCCATCAACCACCTTCCTTCCTGCACAAATATCCTAGATTTTTCACGTAGGTCTTCGAGTTGTGCAACTCGTATGCTACTTAGCATTCCCCGAAGGTGTGGCTCGGTTTGCGGTTTGAAACCTGCAGCCAACATGATAGATGCTGTGTTCCCACTCTCGGCACACGAAGCGGTTATTACATCAAATGCCACATCAGTATCGACAAGCATTTGGTTCAGTTTCATCACCATCTTCATTTGCATATCCCAAAAGATGTCATCTTTAACCTCTAATGCCGATAGTAAAGTAATAATCTGTCTATTTAGAAACCCAGGCTGTAAACGTGTCCATGAACATATCTCAAGAACTGTGTGTTCAGACTCGAACTTGTTCATGCTCGGCCTTAAAGATAGCTTAATACTATCTCCCTTTTTATCAGGCCACCACACAATAACACCTTTACAACCGGCGTATCTGATTTGGTAAGCACATGGTTGATTATCAGTCAACTGAAGCTTTTCTGCAACTTCAAGAGCAAGTTCAGGCGACATTTTCCCGATACCATCAGAAAAAGTGTAATTGTTTCTTTTGATATCTTTGAGCTCCAAATCAACCTCATGTCTCGGGACCTCGACAGTAGCATATGTAGACGAAAAACACTGACCCATTCTAGCAGCGCATTTCGCAATGTTTCTATTACTGAACTTCCCCATCCACGAAAGTATTTGTTTGCACGTGACCTTCCCATCTTCAGCAAAAAACCATGCAGACCGATCCCGCAATTGATTAGCCGAAAAGGCTAAAAAAGAATACTTACGACCGGATACATAGAACCCTTGGCTTAAAATATTCTTGACCCGTCTAAACATGGTTGTTTTCTGTGCTATGTGACTTGAAGTTATATCCTTCACGATCGGGGCAGGGTAAAAGTTAAGGACATGGTTATTTAGCTTTTTCATACCCTCATCCATGAATGTTACCCGTAAAAACCGATCGGATACTTCTCGATAGTGACGTAAGACTCGGTTTGATAACTCGACTTCGGGTGGCAGACAGTAGGCTTTCGATGGAGTGATAACCAACCTCCGAACTTCAATGGAATCATTTTGTTCTAAAGGTTTCTCGATTAGCTTAGGATTGTTTAACAACCACTGTTGAACTATTTGTAAACGTGCGAATCCATCATATAACGGATGGCGATATGAACATATGTGCTTTAAAGCTGCCACGTTGACTTCCTCAGGTTGACTTCTAAGTAAATCATATACCCTCTCTGTGAATTGATGCTGGTTAATGATGCACTTATGCATAACAGAGTTGACTAAAAACAGGATTTTGAAGCTTATGTCTTGTTCATAATGAATCGAGAATAGAGGATCCTGCATCAATATTCCATACCCGGGTTCTTCTTCTACTCTGAGTTTTGTCCTAGGATGCTCGATATTAACTCGCTGTTCTTTCAGAAAAGCTAAAGCTTTTTTAGCTTTAGGGACGTCTCGTATCCGGATCGACACCCTGTAGGTGTTGCATCTCCCGATAGCGCCACTTGGAGTGAAATCAGTGGTCCGGATCCATGGATCATCATCATCCAACATTTCGGATGGATGTGTGATATGAATATCATCATCAGCAGTTCTATAAAAGATAACAGGAGGGGTTACCAATTGAAAAACCAAAACCAAGTGGTTGTCATACTCTTTAATGACGTTTACATCCCTCACCAAAAACTCCACCTTGTAGTTACATTTTATCACTGCGTGATTCCTTGTTCCTTTGAAAGAGAAAGCAGTTTCTTTCGTGAAAAGAAACTTACAACTACGATCAAACGGGTCAATAAGAAAGTCAACCCCTGAATCAGCCCCTCTCCAACCAACAAAGAAATTGTCCCGGTTACTCAACAGCCCGACTTCAAGACCCACGTTTGATAATCTAAACGGTATTTCTTTCCTTCTGAGTTGGTTCATTCTGTAACCGTTTTCTGGGCCTATATTAACTTTTAATGTTTTGTTGTTGAGTACTAATTCACCTCTACGAGCAGCTTCTGAAGCCGTTATGACCGAATCAGAGTCAACATAATGCACAAACGCATGTGGTTCGACCTTTTCATAGTCATCAACTTTTTGAATTTGGTCAAGATCAGCATCGAATTCGGGATACGTGTCAGGAGGTGTCGAAGATTTCTTTAGCCTACATCTCCAAATGAGACCAGTTTTTGCTTCAAGGTAATCCAACAGCATTTTTGCTGTGACTTCATTATCGAACCCACCTACACTAACTTGTGTGACGATCATTTCCTTATCATTTCTGTCTGAATCCATCTTTCTTTCAAGAAAGACTAGTAACAGTTTTGAAACTTCTTAAAAAAGGGCGTTTTTCGTGTGATCAATCAACTGGTAATTCAACACCAAACCTGCAAGACGTTAATACCAAACCGAAAAATGTTAATTAAGCATCATTTGTCAATAAATTTCAAGATTTGAAATTAAGACAAGTTTTATATTCCTAAATTGCAGTTACCATTTTGTAAGAATTCTAACGATCAAATAGAAAATTATACGATAACACACATACGACAATAACATTCAAATAAAGATTAGACTTAAGCGCAAAATGGAGGTTACAGGTTCATTATCCAATCATTTGATGTTAGGGATTGTAAAGAGCTTTGCCGCTCACTCACGATAAAAATCTAATTTGTTATATAAATTTTCTTCTAAACTAACTTCACTTAGCCAAACAGCCATTCATAATCTAATAATAATAATAATGAAAACAAGATTTGATTCTAGAGTCGAACATTATCTTCAAACATATAGAACATAAATTTAAACTGGTAATTACGACGACTAACAATATCATCAAATACTTCAGAAAAACACTTATTAACGCTGCAAACACGAAACTCGCCAATAACATGAATCTAGTCCATATTCCGCACACTGTCGCATCAAATAAGTAAATACAATGGTTTTGACTTTTAACCTTCAGAAATTAACCTATTTGTTTACATCATTATCCCCGTTTCCAATATTATCGGCTGATTGTTTAATAAAAACATGCCGTTTGGAATTGCTTATTTTGTTATAACTGCTTATCTAGTTTAAAAAAGCAGATAAGCAGTTAAATAAGCAATCCCAAACACCTTCCAGTTTTCCACGCAAAACGCCCTAACAATTCGTCTCGAATTCGATCAGCATTACACTTAACATTATTCAAAAACAAATTACTACATTCAACATATTTGACTTATCAAAAGTCAAAACAGTCATATCATTATATAAACTTAACCCCTAATTTACACACACAAAAAAAATAATAATAATAATAATCAACATGTAAATTCGAAGTTTAATCATGATAATACAATTCAGAATCAAATTCGATTAATAACAATCACGGTAAAAAAGTAGAATAAGTAAAAAATAAAATGTAACAAACCTTTAATTCGGTTGTAACAAATGATCTGAATGAATGTGAGTGATTGATTGAGATGAAATTATATTTAGGGTTTGGAGAATATTATGAAGAATAAGAAAAAAAGAGACTGATTTTGATTTGATATGATATTTGACGGTACGAAAAAAGTGGAGTACATTTAAGTGAAGTGAAGAGTTTGTTGGAAGTGTGTTTCCTTTTGTTTGTTTGATACTCACGCGGGAAGTGCCTGCCTTTATTCTTTTCTTCTTTACTAAGGACTAGGGCTGAGCGCCGAAGGTTCAAAACCGAACCGGACCGACGAAACCGACCGAATCGACGAAAACCGAACCGGACCGACGGCCCGTCGGTTCGGTTTCGGTTCCGGTCTTTCATAAAATTCGGTTTCGGGTCGGTTCGGTTCGGTCCGGTTCGGCCCAAAACCGACAAAAAACATGCCAAAATACACGTAGACCGACAAAACCGAACCGAACCGAGGAAAACCGAACCGAACCGACGGCCCGTCGGTTCGGTTTCGGTTCCGGTTTTTCATGAAATTCGGTTCTCGGTTTTTTCGGGTTGGGTCGGTTCGGGTCGGTTCCGACCCGATGCTCAGCCCTACTAAGGACTACATAGGGTATGTTTGGCGAAAGTAACTGTTGCTGGAACTGGTGCTGGTGCTGGAGATGGTGCTGGTGCTGGAGATTATAAAAAGAGATTATTTTTATAAGCTACATGAAGTAACCTTTGGTTTTAAGAGATTGTGGAAGATTATTTTTTTTAGAATCTCTTATAAGTTATGCGTGCCAAACAAAGATTATTTTTTAGGTAGCTTATTTTTTGCAAAAATAAGCACAATCTCTCAACAATCTTGTGTGCCAAACATAGCCATAGAAAATTTGGGAAATGATCCATAATATTTTCTTTAATTGTTAAGTTTAGAAAATTAAATAAACACAATTTTTTTTCTTAAATAATTTTATTTTTATATTGTTATGTTTGGCGCGGAGCTTTTTGAGGCAATGAGCGGTGAACAATGAGCTTTTTGATTTTTATTGTTCGTTTGGCAAAGGAGCGATTAACTTTTTTTTTAGGAAAGCTCATTTTTTCAATGCTTCTTTAAGAAGCTGTGAGTTGTGGCTACTGCTCACAGCTCAGTGCTACTTCTCACTGCTACTTTTACCATACACACAATGATAAGTTTGGTAAATATAAAAAATTTAGGAAACTATTATGACTAATATCAACTAATATGTAAATATAATAATTTCGGTTTGTTGAATGATTAAAAGTTTGTGCAACCATAGCATAAGTTAAAAAATCCCTTTCCTTATTTTAGTTGGTTAACATTTTCACATCAAAATCCTCGTATGAAAGCCTTTTGGTTGAATTGAATTTTGTTATTAAGATATATCCACTTATAGTTATTATACTCTTGCACTGAATAGGTTTCGTGCATGGTGCTCCAAGTTAAAGATGGTTTGATCATTTTCATGATCGAACTGAATTTTTGGTTCTTTTGTGTGTGCACGTGCGTCTCAGCGTGTTGTTGTAATACCCTAAAATTTAAAGTTTAGTTATTGATATTATAATAGTATTATGGGATATTGGACAGCCATTTCAGTTGGTATCTAAAAAGAATAACCACCAGAAATGCAAATATTGCAGCCTTCTCCTAAAGACCTTCGGTGTAACGGATTTAATGGCGGGAACTAACGATGCAAAGTAGATGTTAAAGTGCATAAATTACAGAAATACCCTTTTAGCTTCATAACACTCATAGGCCAGGGATATATCCCCAATATACACGTGCATATGTACTTGTTTCTGTAAGAAAAATAGGAGGAAAAAAGAGTTTGTCTTTTAATCTTGAATAATTCACAGGAAGATCATGGGAGCAATTCTTGAAGAATTAGTGTTAGCCCAAAAAGTCTTAAGTGTTATGGAGTAATTCCCCATCAAGGTATGTGTACGTTCATATTATTTTTTTATTTTTTTATTTTTTTTTTTGGTGCAAAGGGTGAATCTATTATAAACATCAACAAGTTACAAATTGTTTCTAAGATACAACTGGAATGAACAGGCTCATCCAGTAAGAACAACTAATACTACAAATCATACAATACTGCACCACAACTCAGTCAATACAGATTCATAACAAAAATCAGCTGCACTTTAACAAGAACCATGCCAGCTAATTTTTAGATTCACCTTCGATGCACCTACCATCTAGCTACATTTCCACATCTCCTCCTCATTTAACCACTCAACCAGCATCCACAGTGGAAAAATAAGAAATGAGTGTGGCTTCACTAGGAATCCGTAACCTATCCATGGGGGGCTCTTCCAAAGTAACCTACATTTCCCTCCCAATGGAAGGCTTCGGTTACTTGGAAACACTCACCCTCCATGATGCCAGCCTATCCTCCTG
>LBNU01004075.1:2783-16945 GCA_014162995.1 Artemisia annua | reverse complement strand
ATTGAGGAAACTCTTAACCTGAGGTACCTAGAAGAAAAGCCTAATGTTCAGGGTTAGGGTCATGCCTGGTACTTTGACCTAGATTATTTGACTGGTCTTTGGGTTATACTAGATATGTTTCTAATCAATCTGCAGGTACAAATGAGTCTCCCACTAACAATCAAGGAGCCATGGATGCTGACTCTGACTCTGACTCTGAGTTAGAGGAAGCAACTGTTGTTGTTCCTTCTTTTCCATCTCCTCATGTTTCAGGTTCAAATCAGATACATGCTTCTGATGTGGATGGCATAGATTCAAGTTATGCGGAGGCATTAGCTAGACTTCAGTAGCAAGAACATGCAGCCAAAGAAGATGCTGATGCACTTGGTTTTGAGTTTGCTAAAGTTACTGAAGCACTCTTGAGGCAATCTGCTAATGATGTCCGCAGAAACACAGAATCTGTTGTTAGTAGTCCTGTTTTTGCTGACAAAGTACCTCATGTTCCTGCTGATCCGGATACTGCTGATGCTATTCCTGCTGGACCATCCAATTCTGCCGACCATTTTCCCACTACTGCTAGTCCATCCCAGAGCTTTGAAGACCCTTTTGGTAGATTTTCATCCCCCACTGATCTTGGTAATCATCAACAAGCTACTGGCATTTTCAGTACCTCTTCTTATGATGATGATTTTGCTCCTACACTGAACAATATTCAACCCTCTGTTGAAGTTAATCCCATCCCTACCAAAAGAATCCACACTATACATCCTCAAGAGCACATCCTTTGAGATCCCAATGCAACAGTTCAAACAAGGAGTTCAGTAAAGAAAACACAATTTGGAGAATATGCTTTTGTTACTTATGTCATGGCTCAACAAAGAGATAACCACACAGATCAACAACATTGTATGTTTGCTTGTTTCTTATCATAGGTTGAACCAACAAGTGTAGCACAAGCACTTTCCATTGCCAGTTGGGTAGAAGCTATGCAAGAGGAAATGCAACAATTCAAGAATCAAGAGGTTTGGATTCTTGTGCCACTACCTGATGGAAAGTTTGCAATTGGGACAAAGTGGATCTTGAAGAATAAAAGGGATGCTAGGGGCATTGTGGTTAAAAATAAGGCTAGATTAGTAGCTCAAGGTTTTAGACAAGAAGAGGGGATTGATTATGATGAGGTATTTGCACCAGTGGCTAGGGTTGAGGCCATTAGAATCTTTTTGGCCTTTGTTTCTTATATGGGGTTTGTGGTCTATCAGATGGATGTGAAGGGTGCTTTTCTATATGGGGAGATTGAAGAAGAAGTATATGTTACTCAACCTAAAGGTTTTGAAGACCCAGAGCATCCTAACCATGTCTACAAAGTTGTGAAAGCTCTCTATGGACTTCATCAAGCACCAAGAGCCTGGTATGCTAGGCTATCTGCATTCCTGCTGAAGCATGGTTACAGAAGAGGTGCCATTGATAAGACTCTCTTTATCAAGAAGAATTCAAGGGATATCATTCTTGTGCAAGTATATGTGGATGACATCATCTTTAGATCAACTAAGGAAGCTTGGTGCAGAGAATTTGAGGACTTGATGAAGGGTGAATTTCAGATGAGTGCTATGGGAGAGATGACTTTCTTTTTGGGTCTACAAGTGCAGCAAAAGCCTGATGGTATCTACATCAGTCAAGACAAGTATGTGAAGGACATTCTTCAGAAGTTTGATATGGAGAATGTTAGGACTGCAACTACCCCATATGAAACTCCCAAAACTAAGAATAACCTTGAAGCAGATCCTGCTGTTAATGTTCACATGTACAGGTCTATGATTGGGTCACTTATGTATTTGAAAGCTTCAAGGCCAGACATTACATTTGCTGTGAGTGCTTGTTTTATGTACTAAGTCACATCCTTGACTTCCCATCTCAATGCAGTGAAGAAGATCTTTAAGTATCTTAAAGGCCAACCCAAACTTGGCCTTTGGTACCCAAGAGAGTCTCCTTTTGTACTGGAAGCCTACATTGACAGTGATTATGCAGGTGCTAATTTGGATAGAAAATCTACTACTGGAGGTTGCCAATTCCTTGGAAGAAGTTTAATATCTTGGCAATGCAAGAAGCAAACAATTGTGGCCAATTCTTCTACTGAAGCAGAGTATGTTGCTGCTGCTAACTGCTATAGCCAGGTTCTTTGGATACAAAATCAACTACTTGATTATGGGTTCAATTTCATGAACACTAAAATCTTTATTGATAACCAAAGTACTATATGCATTGTTAAGAATCTAGTATATCATAATAGAACTAAGCACATTGAAATTAGGCACCATTTTATTAGGGATGCAAATGAGAAACACTTAATTCAGGTGCTTAAAATCCATACAGATGATAATGTGGCTGATCTTTTAACAAACGCGTTTGATGGACCTAGGTTTAATCACTTAGTGGTCCATATTGGGATGGTTAACCCTTGAATGTTGTGTTTAAGGGGAGGCATAGGCCTGAGGGGAGGCATATGCCTCTGGGGAGGATTTGTAGAAAATGTATTTTGTATATTTACTAACTTTGTTTTGCAGGTTGTATATACTAACAATTATTTGGATTAGATTGGTTTGTGTGTTTTGGTTTGTGTGTTTGTTTTGCAGCTAAGCTGATTCTGCTGATGTATGTTTCTACTGTTTCTGCTGATAACATTTTTGCTGATGTTTTGGAAGTGCATCCGTAGCATTAACTCATATCAGTAAAATCAAATTAATCAAGTGTACTCAGGGAACAAACATCAAAGTGATTGTTAAGGGGAAAGTAAATTCATTTATCATCAAAAGCTTATTACAAAATATGGTGATTCTACAGACCCTGACAAAATTGAAACATGACTCTAACCCTGACACTACTCCACCTTTCCTTTCCCCTTCCCATCATCATCAGAGAGGTCTGAATCAAACCCCCAATTTGGAGGTTTGGAAGAATTCTCTGCTGATCTTGTTGGAGTGGAAGGAGCTTGATCTTGGGGTTCATCCTCATCTGAGGAAGTACACAGGAAGGGTGATATGAGCTCTCTAGCAGGTGGTTGGAGAGGAATCCAAGGATTGGAGTCTTCTGAAGATTCAGGTAACATGGCCGGATTGGGAACTGTGCTTGATGATCCAACATCATTCATCTTCTTCTTGGATGACTTTTTGGGAATCTGGTTCTTTTCTGCATCTGGGGATTCATCTGTGCTCCTTGTTGGTGATTCATTAAGGTTTGAAGCATTAGATGAAGATTCAAAAATTTGGGGTTTTGAGCTCATGGTTCTTGTTATTGATGGATAATTAGGTTTGGTGAAAGTTTGGATCTGTTTTATAGGCAAAAGTCAAAGTGTAGGTCCATTAATGCGTATTAGGTGGCAGAATAAATGCTCTCAGATTTCTCCTACAGATATTTTTGCACAATACTGCTGAGGATGATTCTGCTGATCAAATGGTTCCTGCGGATAGCTTATACAGTTCCTGCTGAGAAGTGTTCCTGCTGAGTGTAGGTCCTGCTGATAGCATATTTTTTATTCTTTCAGAATTATCTACCTTATGCATAGAACAGGATGAATGACAACAAAGAGATAAATTAAAAGTTCATTCATATTCACCAAAGGAAGTTACAGTCAATCCTAACATCTAAACAAACACAACTGAACACATCTTAGCACCTAATCCTGATTTCTATTCCCTTTGAGGGTACAAAATAAAGCTTTCCATGCAACAAGCTTGTCAACGGGTGTCTCAGTCTTGTTCTCTTCATATGTATTGACCCTCGTACTCAAAAGACTGAACACATCTTAGCACCTTACTCAAAAGACTGAACACATCTTAGCACCTAATCCTGTTTTCTCTTCCCTTTGCCCTTGATGTGCCTTCACCAGCCCCCTTGTTCCTCAGCACCTTCTCAACATCTTTGGGCTTTGTCTCAGGGGTCCATAGCTTCTTGCAAACAAGCCCCAATACCTGTGGAGATGGTTTTGGCAACTTCTTGGCAGATTGAGGAACTGGTATCTGGCTCATCCCAGCCACCACTCGCTCCATCTCCTTTGTCAGAAGCTTTGAAAGAGGTTCTGAGTCAGAGGATAAAGAAGGAAGTGATGGTGATGGTAGTGGTGGTGGAGGAGGAGGAGCTGGTACATCATGTCTCCTTTTGCGTGCTTCCTCCTTGGTTCTCCAGCCACGCCTTTGTCTAAAAGGCATTGGTGGTGGTGGTGGAGGAGGTGGAGGAGGAATGTTATGGTCCGAAGAATATGAAGATGAATCAGAGGATATTTCTATTGGATTCATGATTGCTGCTGATGAGAAATTGTGTTTGGTTGATGGTGATTTGAGGGTTATTTATAGACCTGATTAAGTAATTAAGGCATTTAATGAGGAGTCGGTTCAATGGGTATTTATGGATGACAGCCTGTAGATATTCTTCTGATGGTTGGATTCTGCGGATTGACCATAAGATTCTACGGATTGACTTTTCAATTTTGCTGACGAGTACACTTTTGGGTTTTATTTTGGGTAAGTTATAAAGTCAAAATTGGTCAAACGATTCTTTCCAAGATTCGTTGTCAATTACCTCCCACGATTTGGTAACTCCCTTAAATAACCAATCGTGTGAATCCCACACTCAAAATAACTCCTTCCCACTCGTTATAACTTCAAACCCATTTCTCAACTTCTCAAATTCATTCTATTCTCAAATCCACTCATGGCCAAACTTGTCTTCAAAAGTGACCACAATCAAATCGCATTTCTGGGCAAAGCAAAGGGGAAAGAATTATTTGATCCAATGGTAGAGTTCTTGAAGCGGTCTAACCTTCATTTTGCTCTCACACACTATCCCACACTTGTGTGTGAATCATTGGTTACACAATTTTGGGACACTGCCACAGTAGGAGATGATGACACAAGGATTCTCGCTACCATTGATGGGAATCAGTATGAAGTTACTGAGTCTTTGATCCGCACTAAACTTCAACTGAAAGATGCAGATGGTGAATATCATGAAGATAAGGCACTGATACTTCCTGCATTACAGGCTATTGGCTATCAGGGTGATGGAAAGAAAGCATGGTATAAGAAACTAATTTGCCCTAAATGGAAGTTTCTGGTGCATACTTTGGTGAAGTGTGTAAGTAATAAGACTGGAGGATTGGACCAATTCTCTACATATCTGGCGTGTGCTATTGCTTGCTTATCACAGGGTATCAATTTTAACTTTTCAAGATTTATCTTTCAGGGCATGATTAGTAATATTAATGCTGATAAGAACAAGTTTTATATGTACCCTAGGTTCCTTCAAATCATAATAGGTATTGAAACACGTGATAGAACACATAGACCTATTCTAGAGTTGACCTCTAAAGTCTTTTCAAGCATGGCTAGTCAATATACTGGTGTACATTGGCCTCTAACACCAGCTATGTTGCCTGGTGGCAATGCTGGTGCTGCTGAAGGTGGTAATCCACCCAGCCCTCATGCTGCTGAGGATAGTATTCCACCCATTCCTGAAACTGCTGATGCCAGTGCATCAGCAGCTGAGGTTGCTGGTTCATCTAAAGCTGCTGAAGCATCTGCATCAGCAGCTGCGGATGATCAGCCTGTGGATACTCCTCATGAGCAACCTGCTGATCCTCTGCAACCAGTCAATCCTGCTGGTGAGGATTCTGCTGACCATAGGAATGAGGATGAGACACCCTTCACTGACCAACTTGACCATAGTGATGAGTTCATAGGAACCTTTGTTGCTGAGCCCAATAATGAGACACCTATATTAACAGGACAACATCCCTCTAGTCCAACTAGAGAGTCCTTTGTTGATACCACCACTACTGGTGATGCTTTTCATGTGTCTCCTACCAGGTCCAATGAAGCTCCCAAAACCACTGGTATACCTGTTGGTACAGCTGAGGACCCTATATCACTAACCAATGTCTATGAGTTGCTTAACAGGTATGTCACACAAGTTGGTGATTTGGAAAGGGAACTCACTCAGACCAAAGCAGATCTTGGGGGTCAAATCAGTGCATTAACACACAGAGTTCAGACTTTGGAAGATCAGCTTGAGACCAAGAAGAAGAGGAAGTTTGTGGTTGAATCAGAGGATGAACTAGAGGTCCCTGCAGCAAATACAGCAAAGGAATCTGTGTCTCTTGATCCTCTTCATATGTTGGCTGAAGCTACTGAAGTTAACCTCACTCCCTCTCCACCACTTACAGCTGCTGACACTCAAAAGAACAAGAGTCCCATCAAGGTTCAGAGAGAGCAGTTCTTTAGTAAGAGTGGGGGTGAAACTTCTGCACCAGTTGTTGATTCTGCTGATACACTATCTGTTGCTGATATTGGGCAATCCATGGATATTGATCCTGCTGATGGTGTTGCCTCTGATCTTGGTCCTACTTCTACAGTTCCAGAGCCATCTACTGCTGCTCTTTCAGAAGAGGATCCTCCTATCTTTATTTATGGAAGAACATTTATGGTTTCTGATGAAGCTCCTATCACTGATCTTCAAGGTGTGAGTGTTTCTGGAGTTACTGCTGACCCTTCAAAGCTGTCTTCTCCTGCACATCAGTCTGCTGCATCTTCTTCTGCTGATACCTTTGTTTCTGCTGAAGAAGAGCATGTTGATATGGTTGATCAAGATCTTGGTTCAGATAAGATAACTGAAGAAGAAATACTTGCTCAAGAAAGATTCTTCAAAGAACATGAAGATCTCATGCAGAATGAAGCTTTGGCTCAGCAAGAACAAGCACAGTTTGATGCAGAGATTGCCAGGGCAAAGGCTACATATGTTTCTACTTTGCCACTTGAAAGAAAGAGAGAATTGGATGCTTAAGTTTCAGACTTTAATGAGGCTGATTGGATGCATATTGGAGCTCATATTGCTTCCAATACTCCACTTGCCAGAGATCTACTAGGAGATAATGTTTCTTCTGATGGCATTATTGCTCTGCTGAGAAGGAAGAAAAAGGAGGAGGATGAGAAGAAAGCAAAAGCAAAGAGGGATAAACCTACTACACAGGCACAAATGACCAATCAAATGAGGGTGGTTGTTAAGAATATGAGCCCAGCTATTTTTAATTCAGGATGGTCTAAAGAGAAGGTTTGGAATATGTCTCATGACAAGTTGGTGAGAACATATAAGTATATTATGTCTCAGGGTCAGAAGAGCACATCAAAACCAACACTAGAGGAACCACCTTCTAAGAGGTTCAAGTCTGGTCATGGTACCTCTTATGTGCAAATTGTTGATTCTTTTAGTATACCATCTATGGTGACTTCTGCTGATCCTCCTCTTCCTGCTGAGACATCCCTTCCTGCTGAGTCTTCCAAGTTCACAGATAAGGGGAAGGCTCCTATGGTTACTGAAGGTCCTGTTACAAGACAAAAAACAAAGAGGCAGATTGAGGAAGATAGGTTAAGTGCAGAAGCTATTCAAAGGATGCTTGCTGATAATGCAGCTGAGCTTGCCAGGGCTAATGTAGCAAGAGTTAGTCATGTTGCTCCACAAACTGCTGATGCTTCACATTCTGTTTCTGCTGAGGCTACTACAGATGTTGCTACTGAACAATCTGTTCCTGCTGATGCTTCTATAGATGTTCCTGCTGATGCATCTACAGATGATCCTGCTGACACTCCTGTACCTGTTCCTGTTGAAGTTAAACCAGAATCTGACACTGCTGATGGTTCTAATGAAAACCTTCACCTTCTACTAGCAGGAGAAAGAAGACTTTGGCAAGAAAGAGGGTTTCTAGAAGCTTGGTTACACCATTAGCAGATTCTGAGTATATTGAAGTTGAGGAAGATGATGGTGAAGATCCTGTGGCTCATTTCCCTTTGGTTGAGTGGGAGATTACACCTCTTCAATTGAAAGATCAAGATATCAACACTGTTCATAGAGCAGATGGGTCAGTTAAACATTTTACTTTTCTTAGTGAAATAAGTTGTATCTCTCTTTCATTTTTATTATAAAATAATAAAATTAATTTTAAATATTTTATTAATTAGTAAAATATTTGTTTTTAATTTATTTATATTATTTTCTCTGACCTCATTTTGTTTTCTCTCTCGTACATTAAATCCAACTCCAAATCCAAATCGAAATCCAAATTCTAAACCCACCTATATACCAAACGGGCCCTTAGAAATAAGATCTAAAAATATACTTTCTCCATTGAATAAGAACAAAAAAACAAGAAGTAGAATGAAGCGTTATTTCATTTTAATAAAACCACTAACGATCTTAACCCTCACATTTTCCATCACCATATTCACAATAGTATATAGAGTTAGGATCAAATAGGAAGAATAATTAAAATGAGAAGGATAAGAAGTAACCACAACCACACATTTCAGATGCACCTACAAAAGTGGATGCATCTTCCTTCAAATTTTCCCTCCTAATTTGAAATGTGTGGCTAGAATTACTACTCACACTTCTCATTTTAATTATTCTTCTTACTTGATTCCTTCCCATTCACAATAGGGAAAATTACACAGATAGGTAACGAACTTTGAAAATTTTCAATGTTAGGTAATGAACTTTCTAAACTATTAATATAACATACGAAACTTGTTGTAACCGTTAAAGTTATGCAATATGACCGATTAACACATGTGGGTCCCGTATGTGGCCCCAGATAACCACATATATCCCCCTTTCCCGTTTTCATACGCCATTTTTTTAAAACCCTAATTTATAACGGTCATTTCTTTTTCTAAACACAAATCAAATCTAAACCAATCCCAAATCACAATCATGTCTTCCTCGTCTTATTTATGGTATGACAATTGCAAATGTGGGAGGCCTTCGATGGTTGTTACTTCATGGACACAAGACAATCCTGCTCGTCGTTTTGTTTATTGTCAAAATCGCTGGGTAAGCTTACAACACTTGTTATATTTTTAAAGTGTAGTAATGTAATTAGTAAAAATCATTTATTTGATTGTAGAGACCTGGCACAAAGAGGTGTGAAGATTTTGATTGGTATGACCCCTAGGAGGAGTGTGAATGGTACCGAATGCATCTTTTTGAGATGTACAATAAACTTAATCCAAACCAAAGGCGTGAAGTTCAAAGAGAAGTAACAAGGCAAAGGAGGATTGAACAACTTGAAGGTGAATTGCAAAAAGAGAAAAAAGCCACTGCTTGGAAGTATGCATTCATGGTTGTATTTGCAGTTTTTGTAGCTTTGTTCCTTGGCCTAAAGTAGTGTTAGGGTAGTATGGTTTAATGGTTGTCATTAGGATTGTGTTGTTATGTTGTTTTAGGGTTCTATTTCGTAGTAGCTAAACCCTTGTAAACACAATTAAATGTATGCTGTCATGATGGTTATATGCAATAATATTTTGGCTTTCCCTATTTCTTTGTTCCTAAAGCAAGTTAAGTTTGATTGATAGAGATTATGGTTACAATTGTCTTATTTAAGGGTGGTTTTAGTTATGCACTTAAACCACTAACATACCTACAATGCTTGCAACCATAAGCAGCCTATTACATTAAAAAGCCCTTAACCCATCTTCTTTTTGGCCTTTCCTTTTGGATCCTTGGGGTCTTTGAGAACAAATGGTTTTACACCATATTCTCCACATTTTTTTGTTACATGGCACTCCTAGTACCTTAAGCCTTGCTTGGAATTCTTTCTTTGCTTCTTCTTTGGATGTAAGGTTACTGCTACTTCCCATTTTCTTTGAAACCTGTGAAAATCAATCCTCTGCATTTATGACATATTTTGGGAAGTAATCCTCCTATCAAACTTGTTGTGCAACATTGGTAGCATCAGAAGAGTCACTTGAGAAGCCAAACATTGAGTCAGAGCTGTCACTTGGAATGTTTATGATCTCTGCACACATTAAGCCAAAAAAGAAAAAAAAAATTGTTAGTGTTTACTGGTATTCTTCTCATCAAAAACCACCTCAAAATGCATTGTGGAATACCTTTCTTCTTATTGGAAGACATTATTGCAGTTGTATGTTTGTTTTGTTTATGGAAGAATTGCCTGTAGTATACTTAAATAGAGAGGCTATAAAACCTTTTGCAGTGAGTTTGTGGTCATTTTTTATGGATGGTAAAAGCTGGAACAATATTGCAGTTAGTATGTGGTCACTTTTGATATTGCAGGTTCACAAGGAGAATAGTAAGATTCTATTGTTGAATAAACCATTGACTGAATTGACTGCATTCACATAAATCAACATAGAATAGAAACTAAATAACATTTGCATTAATCAAATTGTAATGGTTGGGGGACAGACACATAGTTTTTGGGGCACAACTTTAACAAAAGTTGTGCTAGTTGTGCATAGTTTAATACATCCTCCACAAAAGTACAAAATATTACAACTTTGATAATGCATATATGAAACTGTTTTCAAGGCTCATCAACATCCAAAGCTGACTCTGGTGTTGACCCTTCACCATCTAGACCAAAACATGGTTTCTTCATTTTCTGCTCAAAAATCCTCTCAGATCTACCCATGTTTTGTGGTAAATCCTCAAAGGATCATCATGAGATTGTCTTTTGGTACCTCTCTTGTTTGGTTTAGCAATGGCCTGTGATTTGCCCTTGATTGATTCAGTTGCCACATCTGCAACTTGAGGCCCTGCAACAGATTCTTGAGTGTCCAAAACTGCATTAACAGATGCCACATCTCTATTGTAAGTTTCTTATTCATAGGATTCTTCATCATCAATGTGGCATGAACTGTGTAATCCCTTCTGAATGTTCCAATATTCTTCTTCTGTTTTGTTAGCTAGTTCCCTTTCCAAATCTGCTGCTTTCCACCTTTCTTCAGCTTCAATAGTTAACCTCAAAGCTTCTTCATCAAATTCATCTTGTTGGTTATTCTCTTCTGCAACCAATCTTTGTTCCTCTTGAATTAACAACTCCTCCATGTACTCATGTACCAAATTCCTTCTTATTTCATCCTCATCCATAAACTGTATAATAGTTAATAAATGAAATTAAAAAAAAATAAAACCCTAAATAACAAGCAGTTAAATAACACATACCACATTAGGTTGTTGACTTCTTCCACCACCTCTCTGACATCTTACACCACCTCTTTGCCCTCTTCCAGCACCTCTTTGACCCCTTCCACCTCTTCTGGGCCCCCTTGATCCTCTACCACCACCTCTTGCAGAAGCATATGTTGTATAATCAGGTACAGTTGTGGGCTTAGATTGCCTAGTGGGCTTAGGTGGTTTTGGAAATAGAGCCTTTTTACAACTTGCTTTGTTGTGTCCTTTTTCTTAACAATTAGTACAAGATATTATTCTACCCCTTCTTGAAACTTGAGTATTGTTCTCTGATGGTGAAATGATCCTTTTCTTTTTTGGCCTACCTGGCATTCTTCTCATCAAAGGTGGTAATAGTGGTGGATCTCTTGTTCTCTTCCACATTGTACTACCATAGACAGGCCTGATTGAGAATTGATAAGCTTGAAACCACCTTTCTTGGCTATACCACTCATGTACTCCTTCCTCAGGATTTCTACCTAGATGTGCATATGCTGCCACTGCATGGATACAAGGTATCCCAGAAAGCTCCCACATTCTACACATGCACTTTCTGGTATGAATGTTAACTCCATAAGCTTCATTACCACTTCTTACTTTTAGTTCTTGAAATACATTAGGTATAACATCCCAATACCTGTTCAAATTAATATATAGTTAGCTTGTAATCAATATGTAAAATTATAAGTTTCAAGTAATACCTTATTTGAAAATCCATCATGAAGTTAAGTCTTTTCCTCACTGAAGGTGTCACAATATCTTCCCACTTCCTTGCCACTCTATTCATAGAAACCAACCTCTGCATGACATAAAGTCTTATGTCTTCAAGCATTGTGATCAATGGTTTTGTTCTTTGTTCTAAGATTGCCCTGTTGAAACTCTCACAAATCCCATTCTCAAAACTAGCACACTTAGTTTCAAAACTAAAAAAAGGCCCTGCTCCAACTGTTAGGATCCCTCTGGAGCAAGTAATCATATGCCTCTTGAGACAGTTGCTTAATTTCTTCCATTTTAATGTAGAACTTATTCTCCATAGTGGTTGAAGCAGCTTGCCAAAACAGTGTTTGTAGTTCAACTCCACTGAATTTCCTCTTAAAGTTGGCAAAAACATGCCTTGTGCACTTTCTGTGTTCAGCATGAGGTAAAAATTCACCAACAGCATCTAGAAGACCCTGTTAAATACATTCAATAAATTAATGTGCAATTTAGCTATAAGTAGATAATTACATGAATTCATAAGACTAGAAATTTACCTTATGAGAATCTGATATGATTGTTATGTCATTCCCCTGATGCAACTACAGATCTTCACATAGCAATCCCAAAAACCAACACCAGTTCTCATGATTTTCCACCTTTACAACTGCCCATGCTATTGGGTACATTTGGTTATTTGCATCTCTACCCATAGCTACAAGTAACTCATCTTTACATGTATGTTTTAGGAAACATCCATCCAATCCTATTATCTTTCTACACCCTGCAAACCAACCATCTCTGACACCTTTAAAACATACATAGAACCTTCTAAAATAGTAGTTGCCTGAAGAGGTCTCTTCATCATCAACTCTACATGTGCTACCTGGATTTGTATCAAGTACAACATTCCTATACTCCCATATCCTTGCATAATGTTCCTTCAACCCACCTTCATAATCAAATAAAGCCCTCTGTTTTGCTCTCAGACATTGACCAATGCTAACATTTAAGTGATATCTTGCCCTAATGTCTGCTTTCATCTTCAATAATGGAATAAAAGGATCTGCAATGAGTTCCTTGGCATAATGGTGTGCTATCCATTTGTATGTTACCAAGCTACCTAGGTTGTAATTCCTAGAACATTTGTGTTTAGGCTTTAGGGACTTGATCTGGAAATACATCTCAGTTGACATCCATGATGCAAATAATCTAAAACCACATACATTTTTATTCTTATCAACTACCCTAACAGATTTCCTTTTAAGCCTACCCTTTTTGATGACCTTGTTAGGTGACTTAGAAGTACCCTAACCATCATTTGAACAACCCACCACAATTGTAGAACAACCCTCCCCATCTTTTGAACTACCCTCACCATTCTTTTTATTCCTATCCTATTGTCTTTTTTAATAGTGGGAGCTCCAGCACATCTACTTGATTGCACATCCCTACCACAACAAACTAGCAATTGTTTCCAATCATTTCTCATAAACCACAGTTGATATCCATTTGCTACCCCATAGTTAGCTAAAGCTAGTTTCAATTGTTCACTGGTCTCAAACCTCATACCTAAAACAGGTTCCATTTTATCCCATTGTTGTGTAGGATCATGTCTTGGATATATGATACGTGCCTTAGCTCTATACTTAGGATCTATATTATCTGGGTCATTTATCACTTCTATTGTAGGTTCATTGACTTTTTCATCTATGAAACCTTTATAGTGACCACTATTAGAGCACAACTTCAACAGAAATGGGTCCTTTGTTGTGACAACCCTAATTTGTACATTCTCATCACTTTCAGTAAAAAAACTCAACATCACCATAATCTTCTTCATCACTAGAACAATAAGAATCACTAGATTCATTTCCTAAATCAACATTATTGGTTTCTGGAAAGTCCCTAACATCAAAGGCATCATCATCTAGATGTTCAGCATACATATCCACAACCCATTTTGTTTCATAACCTACTGTTAAAAAAGCCTCAACATCATCATCATTTTTAATTTCTTTGATGCCTAATCTTAAAGGTGTGCCTACTTTGCAATAACACAGCCTCCTAAGTGGATTATGCACTAAATTCGAAACTAAATCAAATTGATGATCAAATGACATACCTTCAAACCTAACATCTGTGATTTGCTTGATATCCCCTCCCAAATAATCGAAAGGTTTTAAAGTAAAATAACCATCGTAGTATAAATTAACTGTGAAAACACGATTCTTGTCCGGTTTATGTTTTCTCATCTTGATTAATACATATATTAGAGAAATATCATCTAGATGTTCAGCATACAAAATCTCAAAAGACCCTAAAGTGCGCAGAAGGTGACGGCGTCACAAGCTCCAACGTGACGACGTCAGGAACAACTGAAGTGAAGAATTGGAAGTTACTCATGACGGGCCAGAGAGTTTTTAGCCTATTTTGGTGACGGCGTCAGGGAAGGCCGTCAGATCTGGAACAAG
>LBNU01004071.1:189176-216962 GCA_014162995.1 Artemisia annua | reverse complement strand
CGATGGCCTAATTGAGGGGGAGCAAACTCAATTAGTCATCATCTCATGACTCCTGAATACTTCAGTTCAGGACTTGTGAGAGTTATCGACATCTTCTCACGGGCTTATATTATTAGTGATGAAGGGCTTCCAGTTATTGCTACACGTACACATCATTATGCTGATTCCGATTAATCAGAATCAGCAGGGGAGAGAAATGTGTACATCGAGGTGATTGTTGTCTGATGTTGGATGATTCTATATCCTTCTCCTGTCTTCTTCTATGTACTTCTACCTTATCTGCCTTCGTCAACATCAGACAAGAAATTCAAGAGGATCAGAGCTTCAACGTGTTACTTTGGTGTTATCGTTTCTTCTTTCGATGGGTATATGGGTGTATTTTGGGCTGATTTTGGCATATATAACATAACTGGAATACATCTGGTGAGATAAAGATGTTGATATCCTATTCTCCAACTAGACAACATTGAAGAAGGTCGAGTCTACAGTCTGTTCTACATTCTCTGCTATGTGTTAGAAGACCAAAGACGATATGCATTCTATTATCAAAAGACTTCTTCGTACTCAAGGCTTTCATCAGATGATTGTCAGTTTGGGGGAGAGCACTTATTTGGGGAGAGTGATATAGTATGAGTTATTCCCTAATCAGATGCGCTCACATTGCTCTTCAGCAAGTTGATTCTCACAGGATACATTTGAGCTTATTTTGTTCTTCTCACAAGATGTCAAGTATATGGGTGTAAAATGTGTTGCTGATTCTGAAGTATCAATACCAGCAAAAGGGAAGGAGACATACATCGGAATGCACAATGAGTACACGTGATGAGCTTTATACTTCTTCCTAATTGAAGTTATTCCTCGCAGAGAAGATCGGTATTCTAACTCGTTCTTTTGATGTATTATTCCAACTATGTGGGGGAAGAGATGTAAGAAACAGTTTCTGATGATAAAAGAGGTACAAGTGTGCTTCGGGTGTTTGAGCTTCATATAATGAGACTATTGGCATCATTTCAACTACTTGGGGGAAGTGGTCTCTGGATACTTTTGGTACGCATTACTTCAGCCTTCAGCGGGAAGAAAGATGAGAAGAACTATTCAAGCGTGAGATGATACGTTGCTGAGCTACCAAAGCTTGATAATTCAGCGATTTGGTGGTGCCTAGTGATTAACTCAGCTGTGAGAGTCTAGTGACTTGTTATCAACCTGTGCTTGGTGAATTGTTGTGACTTGAGACGTTGCGAATAGTCTGATTGTAATTTGACGTTGTGAGTTTAACATTCACAACTTGACTTATTATGATCAGACCTATTGTAACTTGACTCGTCGCGACTAGACACTTAGTGCTAATTGTGACTTATCCAAGATCTCACTCTGAGTTTGACTCGCTTACCACACCTTTCGGTTTCTTTTGTTGACTTTAGTAAAATCCCGGGAGAGAATCGATCTCTCGGTTTAAGTCACAAGAGTTGTAAAATCCCGTTTAAGATTACATCATGGCAACCACAAGTTCAGACGATTATTCAGGAGCCTCGAAAGCTTTGGTGGAGAAATTTTAAGAGATGTTGACTACTGACTTCTACAACATGCAGACCGATCTCCTCTTTTCGGTCTTGAGGTCAACATCTTCTTGAACTAATTTGTATCCTTTTATATATATCTTAAAACCCATAAAAGAAAACTACAAAAATATAAACCTATAAAAACCATAAAAATCAGGAAAACCAGAAAATACCAAAAATATAGTTTTCTTAAGGCATGTATTCTGGCATCGATAACATTTACGGTCCTAGAAATGTCATTTAATAATGACACGGGTCTTTAGATGAAGTTCGAACAAAAGTTCAAAATGTTTTCAAAACATGCCTTATATGGTTTGCAGTTATTTCAGACTGTAACCCGTGCTTAAAATTATGGCTTGCTATTACTTCAGATAGCAACCCGGTTTTCAAAATCCGTGTAAAAACACGTTACTTTGTGTTCACTGTGTGTGGATTATCCGAAAAGTTGTACGCTTCATTGCAACCTTTCTAGTAAAAGAAGAGAAGTCTTCTTTTCCCAAAATCTCTTTCTTCTAAAATTCTTCAAAAGAGATTTTGTGGTATACAAGGTGGTTATCGGTCCTAAATTTTCTCGTATACGTTACTGCTCACATTAATGGCTATTAAACGTTAAAATGGAAAAACGGGTCATTAATTGAGGGGGAGCGTATGTGCTCAAAATTTCTGCACTTTTAAAAACTTTATGCACCAGCCACAGTGAAACTCAAAAAATGTCTCAAAAATCAGTAATCGTTTAAAATTTTGTCACATGTCTCTCCAAATGCTTTTTCGAAAATCATTTAAATCAATTGGGATCACAAAATCTCAAGAGATTTGAAATTTTATGATCGGGGGAGAGAATGTGATTTAAATATAAAAACTGATTTAAAAGTGATGTTTTTGGACTCATAAAGATGCTTTTGGACTTACGAGAATGCTCCCTTATGTGCTAAAATTTATAAAGATTTTTGGATTTTAGTCAAAGCACATATTAAGGGGGAGCAAGTGACTTAATGTGATGTTTTTGGACTTAAAAGGATGTTTTGGACTCACAAGATCGCTCCCGTATGTGCTAAAATGTTAAAGATTTTGGATTATGTTCAAAGCACATACTGAGGGGGAGCAAGTGTTTAAAAATGATGAATAAACGATATCGAATGAAAGCTCACCCGTATGTGCCAAAGTTTTAAAAACATATTGAGGGGGAGCAAGTGGCTAAGAGTCTTTCGCGTGTTTTTACAAGTTCAAGTAAAAACCGTGAATTGCTTATGACTCAGAATTTGCCTCATGAATTGACGAAACATGAAAAGTCGTGAATCGAAAAGACTAGTCCTGGCCGGGTAATAACTTCAAGCTGGTCTAACCAGTGATGTAAACGTGTCTCGAATAGGACTGGTCAAAGTAGATAGTACCATTTCGAGAAACTCTTCTTAGATATATATACTTTGACGGGTCTAACTTCCTTTTTGAGGAATGTTAACAACATCAAGTTAGTTATTAGGGCTAATTATCACCTAAAAGCTGATAATGGATCCCTTTAACTAAGCAACGTAAACGTGTCCCTCGGGTATATGTCTATTAAGAGCCGATCAATTCAAATAAGTGCAACTCACCCCGACATGCGCAAATTTCTTTCTACCTATAAGCACATGTCAAGGGGGAGCATTTGAAAAAATGATAAAACTCTCAAGGTGTTAACAAAAATGTGTTTCTTTATCATAAATACCTTGAGAGAATTTTCAATGATTTTGGTTATATGGCGAATGTGGAAAAATACCAAAAGACCGACCACTTTAATTTAATGTATGGAGTTATAAGGATGGTAAGGTTAGGTACATGTTCCCATGATCCACCAGAACCGGAAGGATCTTCCCAGGGACAAACCAATAGATAGATTAGAAGTCCTTAGGAATGATTGAAAAAAGGAGAAAAGTGAGAAAGGGAAGAGTGCATACTGAGACTGAGCTAGGACTGGAACAAACCCAACAAGGTCCTAGTAAATGAAGTCTCGGTAAGCACTGAAGGGGTTGAAGAATTAAAAAGAAATGAAATGAGAAAGGGTGAAAAGAAATAGCCCTCCATTTATTCAACCTTAGGGCAGACACCGGGTTCAATTCATATGCTACTGATTGTTACCAAGGTAACATCGGTATTGAAGATAAAGACGTCATGGACCCAGTGACGCACTGCACTAAACCTCCCAGCCACTCAAGTTCTCTTAAAAGAGCTTGTTTCATTCTCACGGGGAACCGGTGTAAACTATCGACTAGTCTCTTAGAGCTAGTTGATATTGAAACAGGAGACCCCTCCCTAGTCTCCGAATAGGATAACCAATGTGCACTTATCGAGTCTAGAGCCAAGAGATGCATCAAAAGATCTCATAGGAACACTTGATACTTCTACACTGGTTGTTCAACATTAAGGACACCAGATGTAATATTTTGAGTCCTACGCAGATCTTAGCAATCTGCCGAGAACACTTATGAGGGAATATACATAAGTATTTCCCAGTGATTGAGTGGAAACTCCTGCCAGGGTCAACATCAAACAGCCCTGACAGCAGGTCACTTCGGTAATCTCTTGTGGGTTACGCTTAGTGTGTACGGTGGTGTTCCAAAAGGTCTACAGTCGTGGGGTGATCTCCAGCGACTCACCTAATCGTTGGTGTACTTCGGTATGTCAGTGAAAGCCCTTTCGGGGGCATCCGATTAGGAACGGCCTTGGTAAGGATTAGAGAAAGTCTTCACACTATGCTGTTGACGATCTCGAAGTCCGAACTTGTAAGTGCCGGTATGTTTATTACTAACCAAGTTTTATGCAGCTCAACATACCAAACTTACCATGTTCACCACCATCACTCTAGTTCCACATGCTCATACCAACATCTAAAAGGAGACGTCAGAACTGTTCAACCGGGAAGATCTACTCAACAAAGATGTATGGGCATGTTGGAAAGGCGTAATCACACCAAAGACAAAGAAGTTGACGATTGATGCCGATTGCTGAAAAGATGCAGATTCATCATCACATGCTTACACTTCAACATCATAACCTAAGATATCATGATCAAAGAATGGGCTTCGTCTATGCTTCCACAACTCTGATGTAGAAGATCATGATCCATAAAAGTGTAAAGCATGACATCACAAAGACTATCACAACATCACAAAGAGACACATACACTCAAAGATGACTTGAAGCTAATTATATGGATGAAGAGCGAAGAACAGAGTCAAAAGATCATCATATACATCAAGGAAGTCATCTTGAGTTGTTCATCCATGAAGAATCAACAACTACGAGCTACAAAAGAATCTACAAAGATCTCAATGCAAGAATCAAGAATAAAGAACAAAAGGGTGACCTCTCTTAGGGGGAGATTGTTAGGAATACGATTTTTGTATAAGAAAGATTCGGTCACCCCAAATATGATTAAGCATTGTTTAGCTTGTAGTAGTTACATTAGTTAGTAATACGTAGTTTAGAATTAGATTAGTTCGCGGAAGAAGGACGGGTCTTTATCCACTGTATACCTGATCCGCAGCCCAAGTGGCATGCCCAAGTGGCAAAACTCATGTATATAAACCCCTCTCCATCCTTGGAGAGGGTGAACCTCCTCTAATCTTATTTTCTTTTTTTTTGGTCTCTCTCTAGGTTCCACTCTCTCTACTTTTTCTCTCTCTAAACTCTAACAATGGTTACCATGTTCTTCCACAATCCAAGACCTCCCGAATCACATGAATCAACATAAACACAATCCTACATTCCGGCAACCCTTGCACTTCCATCTCCTCCATTAAGCAAACATAAATGTAACGACAGACTCTTTGCATGCTCGCAATTACTCGAGCAATTAAGGCTCCAATCACATGATTTTAACTCTAAAAATTGTGTCATGATTACTACATATTTATTCGAAGGACTAAATCTTATAGTATTATAGATAGTAACATTATCATAAAAATATATAATTTGTGGGAAACTAGAAGGTGGGGGTTTGAATAGTTTACCGATTTAATTTCTTTAGTTATAAAAATTTACTTTGTGAAAAACCATGATTCGAATGTAGATGAAATCAACAAACACCAATATGAATACTATACTAAACTAAGACAAGTACACAATAGAGATAAACAAAAGAGATAGAGATAGAAAAATCAAACCGAGACAAGAGATTTATAGTGGTTCAGTCACAAAGCTCTTCTTCGCCATACTCCACTCCCCGAGTACTCTACCCGAGAGTTGTAAGCACTATGTCAACAAGACTCCCTTCAGGCGGAGAAAACCGTACACCGTCGCTTACGTTATTTTCCAAACTAAGCTAAATGTCGAGTACTAATCTTAGCTAGTACCAATCTACCACGATCCACACGATCCTTGCTTATCACACTATCAACACAACCCTCACACACTACCCTTGATCCACTTGATCGACTCACTAACACACAAACTACAAAAGATCTCCATGATCACAATGATCTACACAAGATGACTTAACAAGACTACAACACTTGATGTATGTCAAGATACAACAAGTAACTACTAGTAATGCAAGTGCACTACACAAGGACTTCAACACTTTGTACCTTCTTGATACTTTGTGTTCTTCTCTTGACTTGTAGAGGATGATGGTGATCACTTAGTTGGTTGAGAGGGATTACTCTTTAAACAAAAGAATAACTAATGATCAAAGGAATGTAAGTAAGAAAGTAGGATGGAATACAGAAAGTTTTGTGTGAAAAATGATACCCAAAAACTGTGAAATGGGTTGGTATTTATAGGTAGAGAAAATTTGCCCTTTTTAAGGACACGACACCACTAATTGTCACACGATACCACTAAATTTAGTGGTACCGTGGTACCATGCCATACAAAAACGCTTCTATTTTTGTTTTTAGTGATGAACGTTTATTTGGGAAAGTTAGGACCTAATTTTTTTTTTGGGGGCGGGGGTGTTTGGATTAGCTTATTTTACGGGCTTATCGGCTTGTTGAGATTTAGGAGAGCCAATAAGCTCACTGTTTTTTGGCTTATTAGCTTATCCACTTAACCTTATGGCTTATTTAAGTCATAAGCTCAAATGGGTAAAAGCCAAAAAAACAGGCTTATTGGCATTCCCAAATCTCAATAAGTTGATAAGCCCACAAAATAAGCTAATCCAAACGGCCCTTTATTTTTCTAGATGCCAGATGTGCTTAAGTCAGTTGGTTTCTTAAGAAAGGTAACAAGGTGCACCTGGTTTTGAAGAATTGATTTGTGTTTTTACTTTTACTAAAGGTAATTGGGATTTTTACACTTCAGTCGGTTTTAGCTTTGTTCTGTTATTATGACATATACGATTGATTGAGTGCTTAATTCACTAGTTCTCTTATGATCTCCATTTAAGTCAACACAATTTGGGTCAAAGTCAAATTAATATGACATCTCAGAATGTTTCTAAAACCCGTTTCTTTAATTGACCCGGTCACGGTTCTACCGGGATTTTCACTAAAAACCCGCTTCCGGTCACCCGACCGGTTCACGGTTCAACCGGCCGGGTCAACATTAGCGAGAGCCTAGTTCAATCGTGCTCAGTGCGGCCTCATCATGATAACCAGAAATGTTTTGGGTCTCGATCCTTTGATGATAATTGCTCTCCTGTGAAGTTATATGGGTACTACAGAAAGTTTTGGTATTGAGGTATATCTTTGCAGTCACGTACTCTGATCTCGCGGGTATTTTTGTCGTACATTGGGCACAATAACCATTGTTCTTGTCTCAAGTAGAGAGGTGAGCACTGCTTTAGGTTCGTAAGCTCTATGTCAAGGATGGCGTTTGTTGTAGGATCAAAATGTAGGCAACTCTGATGTACTAACACCTTTAGGTACAACCAGCTTGTGANAAAAAAAAAAAAAAAAAAAAAAAAAAAAAAAAAAAAAAAAAAAAAAAAAAAAAAAAAAAAAAAAAAAAAAACAAAAACAAAACTATTTAGGAAGAAGCATAGGTATCAATGTGCTTTAATTCTAATCTTCATCGGCTTCACTTTCATTAATTAAACTATAAATCTTTTCCATCCATCTACCACAAATTGATTCTCAACAGTTGTCGTTATCATGTCTTCATCATCATCATTTGAGATGACAATAACATGATCCCAGTTCCAGATTAACAAGTTGTAAAACGGATTGGGATGAACAGCAGGATGAAGCTGTATTTATAAACAAACAAAAGTATGAATTACCAATTACCAATTTACTATAAATTACTGCAAGTTGAAAATGAGAATTATGATGTTTATACTATATAGATAAGATGATTTTTTGGAAAGTATTAAATATAAAAATTCTTCTTTTTCACAAATCATATTAATAAGGAAATTGTAAGTTGTTTAGTACACACAATTGTGAGTTGTTTAGTACACGAATTCTTCTCTTCATTACATTCATGGGTATTAAAGTGTGAATAATTTCCTAGATTACTACACACAAATTCTTTTACTACAGTCAAAGGTTGCCATTCAGTTTCAAGTCACCTTACATTCATGAGTATTAAAGTGTGAATAATTTCTCTCACCTTTTACTAATTTTCAACATTCAACAATTCAACAATTACACTTTGACCATACACTCTTTATATGTAGTACATAGATAGGTCTTAATTTTTAGCTTATTTTGAGATTTGTAGGCTTTTATAAATATTTTATAATACAATAAACATATATAAGCCCAGAAGTCTTTAAATAAGCTTAAAAACTGACTTCATGAAATATAAGTCGGAATCAAATAAGTTCATAAGCCCGCCTATAAGATTAAACAACACCCAGACTAGTTGTGCTTGGGCGTTGTGGCGGTGGTTATTTTTTTATTTAATTTATTAGCGATTAAGTGTTATGCAAAAATTGTTACAACATCAACATCAACATATATATTAAAATAAATTATCACTGGAAAATGAGATATAATCTTTTATATAATAATTTTTTTGAGCAAATCTTTTATATAATAAAAGAATATCTTTATTTGCAAATTGGATGTTTCAATTAACCAATAGGAAGGCTCAATTGCAAAATCGAGTCTCCCTATTAGCCGAATGAAAACTCAAGGCGAAAAAATCGGGTCAACATTAGATGAATTTCGTGTTATCATAAAATTAGCGAAAAAACAAATGTGTAAAAAAAAAAAAGAAAAGAAAAGAAAAAAAAAAGTCTTAGAAACACGAAGGGCCTATTGGAATAATAATAACATACACAGCCAACATTAATCAACAAAACATACACGCCTAAACCTACCATTCTTCCCCACCTTACCAAAAACCCTAGTTTAATTTACCCTAATTCGAGCATGGTATCTTCTTCAGTTTGAAGATCTCATGATATGATCTATTCTTTATGATCTCAAACATAGTGTGTACGTCTGCAAATTTAATAATTTAACGTTTTGAATCGAATCAATGAAAGCTCTATTTGGATTTGTTGTNATAGGTCTTAATTTTTAGCTTATTTTGAGATTTGTAGGCTTTTATAAATATTTTATAATACAATAAACATATATAAGCCCAGAAGTCTTTAAATAAGCTTAAAAACTGACTTCATGAAATATAAGTCGGAATCAAATAAGTTCATAAGCCCGCCTATAAGATTAAACAACACCCAGACTAGTTGTGCTTGGGCGTTGTGGCGGTGGTTATTTTTTTATTTAATTTATTAGCGATTAAGTGTTATGCAAAAATTGTTACAACATCAACATCAACATATATATTAAAATAAATTATCACTGGAAAATGAGATATAATCTTTTATATAATAATTTTTTTGAGCAAATCTTTTATATAATAAAAGAATATCTTTATTTGCAAATTGGATGTTTCAATTAACCAATAGGAAGGCTCAATTGCAAAATCGAGTCTCCCTATTAGCCGAATGAAAACTCAAGGCGAAAAAATCGGGTCAACATTAGATGAATTTCGTGTTATCATAAAATTAGCGAAAAAACAAATGTGTAAAAAAAAAAAAGAAAAGAAAAGAAAAAAAAAAGTCTTAGAAACACGAAGGGCCTATTGGAATAATAATAACATACACAGCCAACATTAATCAACAAAACATACACGCCTAAACCTACCATTCTTCCCCACCTTACCAAAAACCCTAGTTTAATTTACCCTAATTCGAGCATGGTATCTTCTTCAGTTTGAAGATCTCATGATATGATCTATTCTTTATGATCTCAAACATAGTGTGTACGTCTGCAAATTTAATAATTTAACGTTTTGAATCGAATCAATGAAAGCTCTATTTGGATTTGTTGTTCTTTTCAGTTAATGTATTCTACTAATTCTATCTTCTTCTTCTTCTTCTTCTTCTTATTATTGTTATTATTGTTATTGTTATTGTTATTATTGTGCTCAAGAAAACCAAATGACTCCAAACCAACCAAAAATTACTCCATAGCTCGATCTAAACCTGAATATGTAACTAGTTTTCTTCAAGTTTTGATCAAAATGTGATGATTTAGGGTTGTTTGTGTTCGAACGGCACCAAGGGAAGGGAGAGAAAGGATGGATGAAATTTCTTTGTGTGTTTTTAAGAGTGTGTGATGTTTTTGGTTATAAAACAAATGCTAGCGGGTGTCATTATCAAATAAGTAGTTTTAGGATAACATGTGATGTTTGTTTGATTGTGTTCTAGGCGCCAAAAAAGGGGAAGGAAAGCCCTCAAAGATTTTTGAAATTTATTTGATGCATAATGTGCGTCTTTTGAGGTTAAATGCAAAAGTGGTGCACCAGTTGGGCCTTTTTTTTTTAGCAAAAATGCATAAATAAAGTTTTACGAGTGTTTTTATAAAAACTAATTTATTGACAAAGAAATATATTTATTTAATGCAAACCTGAACTAATGTGGTGTTGGCATGCGTGCGGGCTCGTTTTACATATATAGCGAGATAACTTCTCGTTTTTGAATTTAATTGGTTCGTAAATGTCAGAAAAACAATATTTTAAGTTTTCTGATAAAAATAATAGTCTTGAAAATTACCGCTTGTCACATCACGTGAGTGTTACCCCAACTCTTGACTCCGATCATAACTTGGGGTCCTTACCGAACATGAGAAACCAAACTTACGATTATCATGACCCAAATCAAATCCCATACGTACCATACGTAAACATAATTATTCATTAACATAAATAAATACTACACAAACAAGTAGAAACTTATTGTCCTGGTGTACAAGTTCACCACATAATTTTCATCATTAAGTTTTGGAGGTAACATTCTATAGTCGAGTAAATAAAGATTCAAAAAGCAAATACCATATCGAGTGCCTTCGAAAAAACTATCTAGGTACTACCTCAGATATTGAAAGATCATTTACCGAAACATGAGACGATCTTGATTTTGATTTTGATAGCTTATACTTTCCGGGACCACTACTACTAGTCGACGAAGTGTAATCACTAAACAGTGGCATTTCGGGATCAGTGCCGCTATGCATGAAAAATGCAGGCCCTGATGGTAGTGGAAGCGTGAGAGAAAAGCTATTAAGCATAAGAACAACTGAAGCCATGGTTGGCCTATCTACAGGATTTTCTTGAACGCATAATAACCCAATATGTATACATCTAATGGTGTCGCGCAATGAACTTGATCCTGTCTTCAATGTGGTATCTATCATATCTACTGGTGTACCGTTCCGCCATGTTTTCCATGCCTAAAAGATATTAACAAATCTATTGATTAGAATATAGAAAACGCAATCAAAGTTATATGGGCAAAGGAATGCTTTCTCACAAATTCTGACCCATCATTATTATCTTAGGCGGTGTTTGGTTTAGCTTATTGTCTTGGTTTATGGTCTTACTAAAAAGTTTATAAGCTCAAGGGCTTATTATATCAAATATGTTATATGCTCAAGTTAATAAGGTAATAAGTCCTAAAGATTGAGATTATCAGATTACCATATTTTCATAAAAATGATTTACTAAGGATATATGAAATTTCAAGTTTTAGTAATAATACCCGATTAGAATGCTCAAATTTGAAACTTTGACATTCAGCTATATTTTAAGATATTTAAAGGTGTGGGGATTTGTTGGTCTTAGATCTTAGGTATACAGTTTTAAGAATGGATTGAGATCCTCTCATATTTAATGTTATATATTCGAAGGTGTGGTGATCTTTTAGTCCTAGCTTCTAGGTATACAATTTTATGAATGAATTTTCTTTTGACCAGCAATGAATGAATTGATATTTTCTCATGTTCAATTTGAACATAAGAGGTAATGCTAAGTTTATTGTGAGTGAAAAAGTGATTTACTGTGGTTTTATTGAAAGTCAAATTTCCCCTCACAAACTCAACATGACCTCTAATAATGTTCAAATTAACATGATAGGATCTCAATCCTATAAGAATCTTCTCCTATCTACATTTTTTTGGTATGAATGTTAGAAACATTTGTCATGACATAGTTCTCCCCAAACTTGTTTACCAATTTACGAACTAACAAATTATAGCTAAGAAGTATATATGATCAAATGATTTTCTAGTGGATACTTACAAAGCTGAGAAGGTCTTCTATGCTCTCTCCATTTCGGAAACAATTATTCCTTTGACCTGTTACCATCTCCAACACCAACACCCCAAAGCTAAATACATCAGATTTTACTGAGAATTGCCCATGCATGGCATATTCGGGTGCCATATAACCACTGGATAAAAGAAGAAGACACCAAAGGTTTGAGCACATGCACTAATTGAGAATAGGAGAAAATAAAATAGTTCAACACCTTATTAAATTATTGAACTACACTTACTAGGTTCCAACAATTCGATTCGTGTCTCCTTGAGTTTCCTCGGGTTTAAACAATCTTGCCATGCCAAAATCTGCAATTTTAGGGTTCATCTGAGCATCCAACAAAACATTGCTAGCTTTCATATCCCGATGAATAATCCTTAGACGAGAATCTTCATGAAGATATAAGAGTCCCTTTGCAATGCCTTTGATAATCTTGTAGCGTTTTTCCCAATCGAGAAGCGTACGTTTAATGGGATCTACAAAGGCCATTAGAATCNGTTTATAAAGATTACATGATAGTGGTTCGAAGTAGCTAGTAAAATTTGGTAGAAGACTTTGACTAATTTTTGTATATTCTCTATCAACCTTTCTAAACATATCCCATGCCTTATCCCTACCCTTTTGACTTAGTGCAGTTATTAAGTGTATTGACATGTAGTGACCATCTGATTTCGAGAGGATCTAGATAATGCGCTAGCGAACTAAGGTTTTCCTTGGTGAGCATCCATTATTTTTTGATATACGAATTCGCGCCTGGGATCTGTTATGTTTTGCACAAGATATTTGCATGAAAAGTCTAACTAAACCTTTTAGCCTAACCCGAATAAAAGACCTCTTTGATGTGCATACTTGGTGCTCACGCCATATCAGGTGTAGTTATGTTTCTTGTACAAGCTTATGGTAATATTAAAATCATGACTGAGTTATGAGTGTGATTTCTATTAAACTCCACCTAAAATGAGCGTTTAGAGTTAATTATATCTTACTCCTTTTTCGTGAGGTGATTAGTAATGTTAATCAAGCAAGAAAATCATTTGGGTATTGTCAAACATCTCAATGCTTCATTTATAAAAGCTTAAAATGATGAATCTAACTTGTACTTGTACTTGGGAGATTTGCATCACATTTTTCCTAAACATCTTTGAGTACCATGTGGATAATGTTTTTACTTCTAGATTTGCTTGAGGGCAAGCAAAGTTTAAGTGTGGGGGATTTGATAACGCTCAAATTATGCATGTTTTTAGTAGCGTTATTTGTGCTTTTGTATATGTTATTTGGTTATTTTTATATGCTTTTGTCACTTAATCGTATCAAAGTATGTTTGCAAACTATATATAACCAAGTACAGGAAAAAGGAAGAAAAAGTGAAAGATTTGTAGAGAAAAGAAGGAATTACAATTGTACGAAGATTTCCAAGCCAAGATCCAATCCGTTGAGCATTATATGAAGAAGAATCCAAGTTTCTATCATTCCAAAGTTCCAAGACAAGAAATAATCAAGTTTGGTCAAAGAACTAAGAGCCACGAGAAAGATACATGCTAAAAACACAAGTTCAAGAAAAGTGCTGACAGAACTTATCCATCCGATCGGTTTGACATCCATCCGATCGGATAGATGAAATTACCACAACAATCCATCGGACGCATCCCGCAACCGATCGGATGGCAGCCTCGTACAGGTTTTGTAGACTTCATTTTGCACGATTCTAGGCTTTTCTTTTTGGCATTATAGGTCCTTCTAAACATCTTGGAGGCCAAGTTGCAGCATTTATGATCCTAGGCTTGTTAAGTAGATCAATCATATAAGAGTTCTCTACTACTCTCAAGTTCTCAAATTCGTCCATTGAAGTCCAGAAAACTTTGGAGCCCCAAAAAGTCAACATTTGGAAGTCAAACTCTCAAGAAGTCAACACCAACATTTAGGGTATCATTACCTTAACATTTGTAATCATATTCCAATCATTGTAAGACTTTAATTATGGTTTCTAATGTTCAAAATTCTGAGTTTATGTTCAAGTTTGCTATGTGTGGCTAGTAACTTTATGCATTTGCTTAGATGATGTTTATTACTTAATGATTAGTCCATGATTGTGATAACATGTTTTAATTCAATTTCAAGTCAATCCTAAAACCCAATTTTACCTAATTTTCATAGTGACATTTGTTGAATCAAGTTTAACTAGTTGATAGTAATTTCATAGGTCGAAAGATTAATTGTTATGCAACTAGTTATAATCATTTGTCTATGAATGATTGTTTTCCACCAAAATTATTCTTAGTTAAACAAAGAAACTAAAGTGTAATTGTAATGAGAATGCTTTTGCTAATCAAATTGGATTGTTTGTAAACGCCTAATTGGTCGAAAGTGTAGTAGTTTACAATCAATTGTAACTTTTTGTCTATGATCGGTTACCTTTTGTATTGACCATTTCTTAAGAGTATTTGATTTAACAAATGATTATTTTTGTGTTTAAGATTGTTAACTCAACCTTATGAACCTAGAATTGATCTTGAATTGATTGGTTAAACTTAATTCTTGTTTTTATGAACTAAAATCTTGACGAAGGTTTAACTTGTAGAAACAATAGATTAGAACACCATCTAATTATCATAAACAACATGTTAAGGAAGTTATCACAATCATGCTTCTCAAAGAGTAATAAATTAGTCTAAGCAAGTGAAGTTTTTAATCATTTGAATTATCTTATTAATCATTATTGCTTGCGTTTGAGATTTACTTTTTAGACTTACATTTAGATTCACTCACAAATCCTTGCGAACGATCCCGACTTACCTTCATGATCTTGCTATAACGGACGAGTTCACTTGCTCGTATGTGCTATTGCTAGATTTGGTAATTCATCTTTATAAATTTAAAACTTGTACACACCTAGAGCACATCAGGAACCTTACATCATTAAGTTTATTAATGAAGGTCCATTTGTCCCTAAAACTGCTGAAGGTTTACCTAAACCGGAAGCTCAATGGACCCCGGATAAGAGAAGGGTGGTTAATAAAGACCAACGCCTTAAAAGCATCATTATATCATGTCTTCCTGACGATGTAATGAAATAAATCAGTCATTAACTATGAAACAACGAAACAAACTTGGATTCACTTGGTACATAGCTTTGAAGGTCCCTCAGATACCAAGGAAAACAGGATCATGGACCTGAACTTGAGTATAACACTTTCAAAGCCAAAGACTCTAAAATTCTCTCTCAAACATATACCCGGTATAAAACCCTGCTCAATGAGCTGACCAATGATGTTGTCACACTGACTAAGCATGTGATAAATATTGGCTTTACCAGAAGTCTTCCTGAGAAGTTGTTAAGCTTATCTTAGGGTCTCAGAAATGCTAATCAAATACAAACTCTTGAGCTCCTTGAGATTTATGGGAAGTTTATCTATGAGGACAACTTAATCTCTAGAAGATACCCTGATTCAAAAAGAGCTCAAAAGACCAAGAAGCCGCTGACTATTGTAACCATATCAATTGCATTCTTTTCAAAAGGTGTTGTGCAGGATTTTCAAGAAAATTCGGATGATAAAGCTAATGAGAGATCCAGTGAGGAGTATCTTAATGATTTGCAAATTGAATTTCAAGAAAGGGCTCTCGTGGCTAACTCTAAACGTTTCATAAAAAGAAACAAATCAAACTTTTCAAATGAAAAAGCAAGTGAAAACACACAATGTTTCAAAAGTGGCAAAAGAGGTTAATGATGCGTGGATTGCGGTCTACGCAAAAGGTTTTACTTCTCAAGGGATCTCAAGAAGCTTGCAATCCCCACCAGGCAGTGTACCTAACCGATGTAGTATAGTGAGTGGCAAGTACCGGGGGATTGATCGTTCTCTCGGGGAATAGTGTTTGTTAGGATTGAAACTAATCTAACTAGATCTAGAGGTAAGGGACGATTCTTTTTGTATTTTTATGTTTTTAGGAAAGCAAGTAAATATCTCGGGTATTGGAAGAGTGGGCGGAATTAGTTGCTAGTCAACTAACCCAAATAACTACAAATGCAATAAAAATAAAATAACAAGAAAGTAAATGTGAGAACTTCTAATATGAGGAAAAGCATGTTTACTTAGATTTCATTACTTCCTAGCTATCTTTCATTGATTAATTGGTTTGTCACAATTGCATGGGTGAAGGGTTGCATTCCTTAATACCATTCGTGGGGCCGTGTACGATCTTCCCCAACTCTATAAGCTTCTATCTCTTCCTATGATGACACGTTTAGTGTCCTATCATGGCCTCATTAATAGTTACTTATGCATTTAATACAACCAATAAAACCGTAGTACACATCCGATTACGTTTCTGAAGATGTTCAAGCAAGTTACTGTAGCCTCTCGTAATTTTCCCGAATAATAATATGCTAAACTATGATTTCAGAAATCATCACGTAAATTACTAACCATTTATACCAGTGAAATTTTTTTTTATTTATGCTATGCCATTTTTAATCACAACGAGTATTGTGATTACCGTTTACCTAGGAACGCTCACACACAACCCTTGATAGTCTAAGAATCGCGAATTCATTTTAAACCTTTAACGTTTAATATATAACGTTTAACGTATATATATTTCGTCATTTAACCAAACACGTTCAAATGAATACCCGAGCTCCCGAAAAATTCCACAAATACTCGATAACTCTATTGGGCCTCGGCCCAATCTCACAGCAAACCAAACGAACCCCTTTATGTTTTCTTTTCTTTTCCTTTCACTTGCCCAGACCACGAATTCCACAAGCCCGAAACCATATAAGCCCAAACCCTTATATAATTTTCACATAAACCTCCCAACGCGCGTTTACTTTGGCTTATTTACTCCTAAACCACCTTAACGATACCTATATATTTTTGTGTATCCTAATTCTCCTCGCTATTGAGAATCACAAAGAACAAACTATTTTCAAAACCGAGCTCGTTTACTCCTTCAAAACCGAGCAAAGCATAGCTCCAAACTCATTTTTAAAACTTCATGCTTTGACACAAAAACATATTCGTTAACCCTTAGGCACATCTCAAATGAAATCCACAACTCCTATAACACGTTTTCAACATGTGTTGACCCTCCAAGTACTCACAAACAAGATCACAACAAACCACCATGTTTGTTTCTTGTCTCTTTTCTTCTCGGCAACACACCACAAGGACGAATACTTGCACAACTCTACTATTTCGCCCCTTGACTCAATAAGTAATCATGATCAAGCTTTGAACACATGTTTTAAAAGGCATTGACCTTCCCTCTTCATGCCAAAACCCTCAACGCAACAGATGAAACTTTTTTTTTCATCCTTTTGGTTCGAGGTCTCACAAGGACGATACTCCTACTAACTCTACTATTCTCCTCCTATTCATGTCCTAAGATCATCATTACTTCTCGTCAAAACACGTTTTCCCAACCCTATATAACCATGGATGTATACCGAGTCGATGCATACACTCAAAACACAACACAAAAACTTATCTAAGTCTTTTTCATCAATGATAAAGTTGTGTACGTTGGCCAAGGTTTGAAGCATTTCGAGCCAAGCTAAGGTCCAACCAACGCTTGCTCCTCTATCCTTGGTATACCACGAAGCGAACCACAACCTTTTTCGAGCTCAGTTCACCCTCTACGTCTCCTTCTACCCACCATTTATGGTGAGGTGAGTCACATCTTGCATTTTTATGACTTTTCATATTTTTACTTTTGAATCATGTCATGTTTACTTTGCCCTATTATTTCATATTTCGTTAAATATAAACATAACATATACATATTATTAGCTATATTAGTTGTTCACTATATACTTAACAAGGTTTACTAAGTATTCGTAATATATATAAACGTATAAACATATATTTAGATACGTTAGTAGTTCCCTCGATACTTTTCAAAAATCCTCCAACACTTAGAAATATTTTGAGTCACAAAACTGTTTTCAAAACCCCTCATGTCGCTTTACTTTGGCCTCGACATTTCAAAATGAAACACAAGACACCCTCTTTTTAACGTCTAACCCCATTTTTCATACACCATAGAATTAAAGCACGTAAAAATATTAATCTAACAAACTCGTTTAGTCCTATTCCCAAGCCTAAAGTGAAACAACTTTGGCAGTTTTCTTTAAAAACTAAAATACATAACGTGGGCTTATAAGCCCAATAAGCAGTTTATAAGCTTATCGCACAAGCTGGTCAAATAAGATCAGGTCCATTGATTTTATAATGCTAAAATGGGCCTAATCCCAAGCCCAAAACTTTCCCTAGCCCATTGGATCTTAAAATGTTATTGGGCCTTTGTTTTCAAATAGTTAAAATCCCATAAGCACAAAAATAAGCTATTTTTGAAAATAAGCAGTTTTTATAAACTCAATAAGCTATTTTAAACTTATTTATAAAGTAAAAATGTTAAATTTCAAGTTTGGTAAAATTTAGACTTGTTTTGCAAAACTTTTGAGCCAAGGGACTAAAACTGTCAAAATAGGAAACTAATGGTAAAAACTGTCAATTTGGCATTTTGTGATGAAAACTATAAATCTAGAAACTTTTGGGTATAAAAATGTAAATATAAAATACTTTTGGACTAAAGTATATATAAATATATATTTTGGACTAACGGTGTAAAGTTATACCGTTAGAGGGCTAAAAGCGTAAATTTGGAAAACTAAAAGGATTTTTCAGAAAATATAAATTTTATAAATTTAAATTAATATTTTATATAGACATTTAACACATTCTCCGAACAAACGTCACCTTCGTTTTCTATCAACCTTCGTATTCGTTCACGTCACTTTCATAACACTCCGACGTATATCGTCACACTTCGTTTTCTACAACGTTACCCTTATCACCCATCGATTCATCGATGATCGATCACATGCTCACAAGTTATATTTATATATAACTTTGATTTTGAATGTCAAACATTTAAACAAACACGAGTTTTCTCAACAACCGGTCATAGCGATTCAACTAGACTTAGACGATCAAACACTAAGACTTGCCATATATATTATCTAGGTTGTGTGTTGAAGAAGTGTCCACCTATCGCTTGAATTACGATACCTATTATCACTATCGAGCAACCAAGGTGAGTTCATAGCCCACTCTTAACTTTTTAAACCCTTTTAGTGGGGAGATACATGCTACAAACCGAACACAAGCTTTTTAGTATGCTACAAATGCTGTTATTTTTGCTTAAGTAGCTATTGCCATAAGTCCCTCGATCATGAACCTTAATCACTTGTGAGTGAACGTAAATAATTTGTCAATAGATCTATTCGGGACTGACAATCCCCGTTTGAGTCTACTAGGATGAGCCACTCAAGCGTTATTTAAACAAACTCATATGTTACTGGCAAATACCTATCCTATGGGCACTATATACTTTGCATCATATTTGATGCCTGTCAATCGTTGCGTGTCATGAGCTTAATGCAATACTTAACCTGATTATTAACTTAATAATCAACTTAATTTTTTTAACTTGTTTAATTGTAATTCAAATACAATTAACGCTTATACCTTGTGTTCAACTTTTTAACTTAAACCTATGAATTTCACTCAACTTTTAGTTGACTTTTAGCATGTTTATCTCAGGAAACTAAACTGGACTCAAGACATGGAGTAGGGCATAAAACCTAGCATGGGTGTAAAATAAATGTTTTATCATTCGCTTTTAAATAAAACAAACACGTCATGTGTTGTCAAACAATGAAATCTCTTTTATTTTGGAATACTTGATCATATAAATGATAAACGTATTTTTTCAAAATGCCTCATCGAGTCGTTTTCTATGATTATGACTAAGATCCACTACGTAATACCCCATAAAGTCTTCCGCTGTTATCGTTAAATTTTGGGGGGTGTTACAGATTGGCATCAGAGCCATGGTTATAGAGAACCAAATGTATTTTAAAACACTGGACTATAACTACAATTTTCAAATGGACCATTTTTAAAACATAAACACCCTATGCCCTCCGTGCCTACATTTTCAACATTGTAAGAAATGTTGCTTACTGTATGAGTTCTTAATAAGTTTAACATGTTTATGCTTATAACTTACATTTATTATTTGGGATTGTTACAGTACTATGTCTTCTGAACCATACCCCATCGCTGTATCTTCTGATTTAGAGATTGAGGATCCTATGCCATTTTCGGACTTTGCCCCGGCAGCTATTCCAATGTCACCTGCTACTGACCGGTATATGCAGAGCCAACAATTTCTACCGGCATCCGACTCAGATACTTCTCTTCCACTTCTCCACCCACGTCACCACCCACGTCGCCTAGTCCGGTCCGCCGACGTAGGCGAGTTGCGACGACTGCAGCCGTACGAGCCCGAACCCTTTAGTCAGGCCTCACACACACCACCACATGCACCAGCCGTATCACCACCCTCAGCTCCTAAGCACACTAGCACACCACCATCACCTATGTCGATATCTTCACCACCACCACCTACCGTCTTCTACCGACAGACCACTACTGTTCCGCTACCATCCGCTACCCCACCTCGTGCCTCTCCACCACTTGTTGCACACAGTGATCCCCTGCCTGTTTACAGGAGGACATACCCTTCACCCCTTTCACCATCAGACCCCTACTCTCAGGTCGTGATCGACGCCGCCATCCACCGTAGGACCCGTAGGCGTATAGACGCTCAATGATGGTCATTTCTGCTACCGATTATCCAGTATTGGTGATCCCAAAAGGGTGCCCCGAGCACTAGGGAACTAGGAGAGAGTTCATCTTTAGCTACTTCGAGGACTCTTCCAGTAACTGGAGAACCCATTCACCACACCATACCCCTACTGGCAGCCCGACTAGTCCGTCATGAGGATCGTTTGGACGATATCGTGGACATCCTTAACGACTTCCCTCGAGAGCACATCGAGAACCTAGCTGATGAGGTAGAGAACCTCGTGATTGGTCAGCTAGCGATGGAGGCAGTTTTCGGCCAGGTAGGTACTCGTCTAGAGAATGCCATTAGGACTATCACCCGACTAGTAGAGGCTATCACTTCGATGAAGACAGTGATTGAGAGTCTAGACTCCAAGCTCGACCGAGTAAGCTCGCAGGTTCTGATTCTTAGACACATGGTTGAGGATTCCCATGCTAGGGACAGAGCACGAGACCAGACAGTTGAGATTTTGATGGATATGGTTGTGAATCTTCAGCTCCGCTTGGACGGTGAGCCTGGAGGACCATAGATCAGAGATATATTAGTATAGCTAGGATTTATCTTAGCCTACCAATGTATTATTAATAAGGAATCTTGTATCGGTATGTTTTTGTAAAACAACTGAACAAGTTATTAATCATATGTTGTGTGGATGTACTATATTGATGTGATTATGTATTCCATGGTTGTTTTCATTGCTTATGCATTATGATTCTCCTATGAGATGTTGGTTCCTACAAGTTAACTTAATCATTTATGTTTCTTATGTGTTGTGATTCGATTCAAACATGTTGTGATAATATTTATGGTATTTACTTGTATTGACAGATATGAACCATAGTTAATCATCTTATTCTTGGTTATTATGCGACTAACTTATTCTAAACCTATACTCGATCATCTTACCGTTTTCATTCTTCCGTGCGAAATTCTAAACGTGTGTTTTCTTGTGCTATTGATAGACAAATGGCTCACACAAGAAAAGCAACTAGAACCGCAACTCCTGAGACCGCAACTCCCAAAACCGCAACCCCCAAAACCGCAACTTCCGCACCCGCCATGACTCCCAAAGCCATTGGAAGGGCGATAGTCGACGGTGTTAACGCAGTCTTAGCTGAACAGGCAACAGCGAATGCTCGCAACAGCAGCACTAGCATGCCGACAGGAGAAAGCGCCCCAGCTGCAAACCGTAGGTGTACCTATAAGGACTTCATGAGTTGCCAACCCATTTCCTACAAGGGCATTGAAGGAGTGACCGAGCTTGCTCACTAGTTCGAACGAGTTGAAATTGTCTTTTAGAGAAGCGGTTGCTCCAAAGAGAACAAGGTCACCTTCGCCACAGGAACTCTCATGCAGGACGCCTTGTCATGGTGGAACGCTACTGTCCAGACTATGGAACACACAGCGGCATACCAACTTCCCTGGGCCGAGTTCAAGGCCAAGATCATGAATAAATACTATCCCCACTCTGAACTAAGGTAACTGGAAGATGAGTTTCATCAACTGGTAGTCAAAGGAGTGGATCTCAAGACTTACAATCGAAGGTTCCAAGAGCTTAAGGTGCTATGTCCTACCATAGTGCCAGATCTTGAGAAGGAACTGGAAAAGTACGTCGAAGGAGACATCACTTCATCGAAACCACCCAACCCAGAAGCAGCAATAGAGTTTGCTCAGAGATTGCTAGACCGTGAGGTCAAGTGCAACAACGAACTCAAGAGGAAACTCGATGACAAGAGGACTACTCATCACCACAACAACACCCATCCTCGCAACCACAACTCCGGCAACAGTACCCACCGAAGCAACCACTCGAACCAACCCAACTGCAACACTCACCACAACCAACAGAACAGAAGGCAAGAAACTGCCAAAGCCTACACTGCGACCGAAGGTAAGGAATACCAAGGTCAGAAACCCCAGTGTAACAGATGCAAACTTCGTCACAATGGGCCTTGTTCGACCAAGTGCTTCAGATGCCAGAAAGTGGGCCATCAGGCTAAGGATTACCGAAGTCCCGCTACTGGAAGCAGAACAATGCTCGGGCAAGAGCATATGTGTTGAAAGAAGAAGACGCACCGCTGGACCCCGATGTTGTCACGGGTACGTTCTTACTAAATCAACATAGTGCTAGAATATTGTTTGATTCTGGAGCAGACAAGAGTTTTGTCTCCACCACATTTGCCCCTCTACTTAACGTCGCCCCTTCCCAACTTCACACTACCTACGAGATAGAAATCGCTAATGGAAACTTAATCGGTACCAACACTATTCTTCGGAATTGCACCCTAACCCTACGAGATAAACCCTTCCCCATCGACCTTATGCCTATTCCACTAGGAAGTTTCGACGCCGTCATCGGTATGGATTGGTTATCCAGACATCGCGCCCGGATTCTCTGCGACGAGAAAGCCATTTATATTCCGCTCGATAACGAAACCCTCATCATCCATGGCAACAAGAATAAAACTTGTTATGGTATAATCTCATACGTACGAGTAGTAAAATACATGAACAAAGGATGCCAAGCATTCATAGCTCATGTATCGGAAAACAAGTCCAAAGAGAAGCGACTTGAAGATGTTCCTGTCGTCAAGGAATTTCCCGAAGCATTCATAGCCCGGACTCCCGCCTGCCCGCCAAGTAGAATTTCAGATTGAACTAGTGCCTGGAGCGGCACCAGTGGCGAAAGAACCTTATAGGTTAGCGCCATCTGAAATGAAGGAATAGGCAGAGCAACTGAAAGAATTGTCAGATAAAGGTTTTATCCGACCAAGCTCATCACCCTGGGGAGCTCCTGTCCTATTCGTTAAGAAGAAAGATGGATCTTTTCGAATGTGTATCGACTATCGGGAATTAAATAAACTCACTGTGAAGAGCCGATATCCCCTACCTAGGATCGACGACTTGTTTGACCAACTACAGGGGTCGAGTGTTTACTCGAAGATCGACCTAAGGTCCGGATACCATCAGTTGAGAGTCCGAGAGGAGGACATTCCCAAAACCGCCTTTAGAACGCGTTACGGACATTACAAAATTCAAGTGATGCCATTCAGTTTAACAAATGCACCTGCGGTGTTCATGGACTTAATGAATCGAGTGTTCAAACCTTACTTGGATAGATTCATAGTGTTCATAGCGATATTCTAATCTACTCTCGCGATGAGAAGAAACACGCCGATCATCTGAGGATCATCTTGGGTTTGCTCAAAGAGGAGAAATTGTATGCCAAGTTCTCCAAATGTGACTTTTGGATTCGAACTGTACAATTTCTTGGGCACGTCATCAACAGTCAAGGTATTCACGTAGGTCTCGCGAAGATAGAGGCCGTAAAAGGTAGGGCATCTCCTACGAGCGCCACGGAGATACGCCAATTTTAGGTCTAGCCGGATACTACAGGAGATTTATAGAAGGTTTCTCAAAAATTTCAAATCCTTTGACCGAACTAACCCAAAAGAACAAGAAGTATGTCTGGGGAGAAGCAGAGGAATCAGCTTTCCAGCTGTTAAAGCAAAAGCTTTGTGAAGCACCAATACTAGCCCTATCGAAAATATATAGTACGAGTCCTTAACCATGAGGAGAATTACACAACTCACGACTTTGAGTTAGGAGCGGTAGTATTCGCTCTCAAGTTGTGGAGACATAACTTCTATGGCACCAAGTGTACCGTATTCACTGACCATAAGAGCCTCCAGCACATCCTAGATCAGAAGGAACTGAACATGAGGCAACGTCGCTGGTTAGAATTACTGAGTGACTACAATTGTGAAATCCGTTATCACCCAGAAAAAGCCAACATCGTGGCAGATGCTTTAAGTCAGAAGGAACGACTTAAGCCTCTCAGGGTCAGGTCATTGGGAATGACCATTCACTCACCCCTTCCTTCCCAAATACTCGCCGCTCAATTCGAAGCTCTTAAGGAAGAGAATCGACCTAACGAAAAGATTTACGGCATGCCAGAGAACAAGAATGGTTTTGTTAAGAGAGAAAATGGAACACTCTGTTTCAAAGACATAAGCTGGGTCCCTCTCTTCGGAGGCATTCGCGATCTCATTATGCACGAATCTTGATGAGACGAAAAGTGTTACGCTTTTAGGGGGTCATTTAAGCCCTAATTCGTATAAATGTGATCAAATATTGCCCTAAATCGTTCCTTTTGTCATTTTAGGTACTTTTGAGAGGAATTCTGGAAAACATGCACATTTGGACGTTTTTGGAGCATAAAAGTGAAGAAAACGACAAAGTCTTAAAGAAGCAGGATTTTACAACCTGACGGCGTCAGAAGTCACAAGGTGATGCCGTCAGCAAGGATGACAAAAGAGTGGAATTCAATTATCAAATGAGGGGCCAGAAAGATTTCAAGAATTTACACCTGACGTGGCCGGTCAGGTGTTAAAAGTGTAGGCCGTCAGCGAAACAAAGTTAAAGAGAGACGCCCATGAAGGTTACAGCTGACCACGTCCCAAGATGGATCTAGGCCATCTGAGAACCCTAATGGCGCAGCTGACGGCGTCATTACCTTATAACGCTGACCGCCGTCCGAACTTAAAAGCTATAATAAGTTTTCTATTTTTCTTTCATTATGTGTGAAACTTTGTGGATGAACTTTTAGGCAAACCCTAAAGACGAATTTTCTTGTGACTTTTAGTTTTCCAACCCCTTTAACCCTTAGTGCTTAATTAAAGATAAGTCTTCCACTTTATATCAATCTAAGTATGTCTATTGTGTTGTGTCGTATCTATCTTGCTTGTTTTTTCAATTAACATTGAGTAGCTAAATTCTCTAGTGTTTGCTTACGACTCTAATGAAACCTAACTATTAAATTATTGGTTGATTGGGTGTTGTTTGTTTGTTGGGGATGAATTGTTCATTCACGTTAGCTCAAGAAAACTGGCCAACCTCCTTATGGTAACGTGTTGACTTCTTGGAACATTGTAGTCGAGCATACTAGGCATTAAGTAGTATTTAACGCAATAGCCCCACTGTTTACAACCCCTATGGTTGTCCGTGCATGCATAGGCGAGATAAAGAGCTCATAGAATTGGAGAGATATGTATGCCACTCCATGATTATAGTGAATTACACCCTTTCAGTCCCACACATAGTAAACACACATATCATTAACCTGTAAAAGATAGTTAGGGAGTAATGAAATCTAATGTATAAACACAACTTCCCTCCAGTATTGTTTTCTACAACCACCAATAGTTCTAGATAGTTGTTTATTTAATTTGCATAAGTAGTAAAACTTTGGTTAGTTGATTAACAAACTTAAATTCCGCCCTTCTTCCAAAACCGAGATTTTAAGTCTGCTTTCATTAAAATATTAAAAATACAAAAAGACACTCGTTCCTTCCACCTTTAGACCTATTAGAGGTAGCTTTTCATTTATCTAACGAACACTATTCCTGTGAGAAACATCAATCCCCCGTACCTTACCACAGTCCATACTACATCAGGTTCACGAGAAATTTAGCACTGCACTGTGATGGGCGGATTGTAAGCTCTTGAAGATCCTCTCGTCGAGATCAGGTTAAAAATACACAGCTGGTTGTAAGGTTGCAAAACCACGCACAATGAGTTTTTGGGCGCCTGACATACCTGCTTAGGACGATGTATTGTATAAGTAAAAGGTAGAAAATTTTTAATTATCTTTAATAGTTACTCTTGACTCTCTGAAGTTCTCTGACGTGAGAGTTTTGCCTAGTGCTTTTATTTTACCTTTTTTAGGAGTTGTATCCCATATTCTTCCGAGTCTATGTACTTATTACTTCAAGTGTTTAATTGTCGAAGTAACTCTTTACCAAAGTCCGCCCCTGTACACCATTAGTAAACCAGGTGTTGCCTGGTAACATCCGATGTGGAGTTCGCCAGAAACACAAAACCCAATCCGTTCAAATTGGGGTCTGTCAACCACTCCATCTCTATCATCTCAGCGAAAGCCAACGAAGGATTTTATGTTCCTATACGCGCCGCTATGTTCTTTAAGGTGACAACAGCGGTATTCCCGACCTAGCCACCTGGCTAATCTGAATTACACCGATCTGAGCTCATCTCAACCCACTTAGTACAGGGCCAAATCGCGTCATCTTCTCCTCTGCGATTGTTCTCTGACTCAGCCTTAGTTGTGGCCGGTTTCTGTGGTGAATATGCAGAATTCGCGCATTTCCATGTGATCTCTTATCCGAAGATGATTCTCTTCACCACCAGATACCATTCCCTCTCAGAGGATTTCCTCAAACTGATTCAGTGCGAGTCCATCTAGCAGCCTTGATGTTGCAGTGTAACAGGATCGAGTATAGTACGGACTCGGATTGCGTCTTGTCTTCTTTCTAATTTCATCTCTACGGGACTCAAAGTAGTCCAAAGGCCGGTATAGCCTATGAAGCGACTATCCGCCTTCGCTATGCAAAATCACATCTCACCTCTATTGTGGACTCAGAGCATCTACAATGCTCGGATTTCCTTTCAGCCTCTAAATCTTGTTTCCCATCTGCGGCGAGAATGCCCAACCAAGCTTGACAAGGTAATTTGTAATGTATTTTTGGCTTTCCTAACACCAACGACCACAGCCCGAAAATATCACATCCACCCTTCGAACCCTAAAAACGACGGCCTGTAGATGGTTAGCGTCGGATTCATACAGGATCAAACAAGTCGTCCTTACTCGCAAATCAAACTAAGTCCGGTACTGGGGGAAGATTCATCCGGATCGGCATAGATCCCTTTGCTCCAAGTTTCCAACAGGTCTTCTAGTTATTTTAATTCATGACCCACATCTAGATCTCCACACGACGTGATCCGGCCGCGAAGACTATTCGAGAACACACCAACACATATTATCTCAATTTCGATAAAAAATCTCATCTTTCTCTCTCTCAGCCGATTTTCTCCCAAGCGGCTTGTTCAAAGTATCCGTATCGTCAATTATGACCCAGATGAAGTCCCCAGGGATATCATGAGCGAGCTGGTGAGATGGAGGTATTGCCACGTTACTTTCTCACGTCTGGAT